>JAOWBB010002481.1:0-40538 GCA_028565995.1 Ricinus marginatus | reverse complement strand
ATAATTTTAACTGCCACGTTAAAAATTACTGTTTTTCTGCATTCGGTGCATTTCTAACCGACGTTAAACCATCTTCCCTATATAATTAATATATGAAAACGCTCTAATATTAAAAATTAAATTTGATATACATTCTAAATCCGAGGAACAGGCATTGAAATGCATTTTAATCCCATATTACTATAAAGAGCTGCCGATATTAGATTTTAATTTATATCGTTTTGTGTGACAGCTTCGCATTGACACTTGAAATTAATATTTTCCGGGCTATTAATTTAAATTTTCTTCGTAATGCGGAAAATATTAAACACTCCGACGTGATATTTTTGCTCAAAAAGTGATGAAAATATATTAAAATTCATTGTTTTTCGAGTGTCAGCAATTAAAGCTGTTATTATTAAACCGGTATCCATAAATTTCGTACTTACATTTTGCGGGAGTTATAAATTAGGTCTTTCGTTTCGTCTTCCATTAATCAATGTCATTTCCGTGGCAAAATTTTCCCCGGGAAAAATCCTTAAAACTTTCACAGGTGATTTAGGAAAATTCGTCTTTGGATATTTCCAGTCCTTAAAAACAGAAAATTTCCAGAAAAGCTCGGATGGAGTAGCTGAGCTTTCGATTTAAACATTGTTGCCCGTTTATTTCGACCGGGGGAGAATGGCATTTATGTAATAAACCATGATAGTAACAGTTAATGCGATACATTTCACCATCATTTATCCTCTCCTTGCAGATTTTGATGGCGGCCTTTTATTAATTATCCATCCCCCGTGGAGTTTTAACAACTAATTCATCCAGGACGAACAAAGTTATTCTTTTCCGCAGGCATACAAAACGGGTTTTGGACAGAGATTTACATCATTCTCAAGTACCCGCACGTGGATAATTAACCCCGTGCAAACTGCTTTCATGGAAGTAGTTATCCGTCTTTAAAGGCTCACGCCAATCGGTCAAACCGAAGGCACGATAAGTGCCTTAGACAAAAATTTTGACCGATAATTTTCGATAAGGTTCGAGAAAGATTACTCCGGAAGTTCTCCAATATCTTACAATTATTCTTCACACCTGTAACTTCCGCTTAGGACGAAACCTTACGGTTAAGTTGCGTCGGACAATGGGATTTCTGTGCTGTCGTTCCGGATAAAGGAACAGATTTTGGATTTTCCCGAGCAGAATCAAATTCCTTGGAAAATCTTTGGAAAATCACAATGCGACGCATTGGATTTCACGGATATGGAGGATAATTTATAACACGTTTTATGTCTCGTCCCTGCGAATAACTGCCGGGCAATATTATCTGGCCACCGTTCTGCTGTTGGCCACGAACATGCTGCACGAAAGCAAATTGACTTACCGTTCGGTGGGTGGCAGGGAGGGCATGTTATTCGGTGGAAGTACTTTAATGCTTTATTGGAGATTCCCGACTGGGAGTCAATTATTTGGGTCGATGAAAGGTCGCTGCCGCAACTGACGAATCCACGAACGATGTTCGTGTAGTTCCTGCAGGGAAACCTCCCCGCGCTCTGCGGGGATCCGGGGGCTCTCAGTAAAAGAAAAGCGACGGGTTCGGAAAGGGGAAGAAGCTCCGAAATTTCATTTCGATTTATGCTGAACAATGCCCGCAGAGACCGAAACCGGGATGAGCCTCTCTCTCTATGAGCAATATTTTGTAAACATCCCTTTTCAGGCGCGTTGTTAAGCCGGTTAACGATCTCATAATTAAATCCCCCGAACGTTTTCAAAAAGGATTTGAACCTAATGAAGTCTGGATTTTCGAGAAGAAGCCACTAAGCCTCGAAATGTGGAGCAAAACTCTTCTCGAGGCGTAAATATCCTCCCCCACGGCCTTCCGAACCTTCAATAAGCAAACTCTTCGCTGCCTTTTTCGACGTGCAGCAGTGGTTTCCAAATCCGTGCCGAGTAAACTTCGTAAAACATGCGAATAAAAAAGAGGAGAAGGTGCCCCCGAACGATGCGACCTCCGCTGCGAAAATTCCTCTGAAGCACTTACTGAAGACCATCGCACAACAGCAGCCTCCGCTTCGCCGAGGTTTCATCGGATCGGCATAAGGACGGTCTCGGCGCGAGCTTTCCAAAGGCGGAAACGGGCGAAGCTTCCGGAAGCTTTCCGACTCCGGCAAACGATGCTGCGAACTGAACGGCCTCGCGCACGTGCCTGAACCACCGGCAACCCTCAGGACCACGTTGATTGATTTCGGAAAAAATTTAAATTTCCTCCCCATGCCCTTAAGGACCGCAATTTTGGATCACAGAGAAAACTTTCCACTTACATAAATGGGCGGCGACTAAAAGTTGGATGTTGGGTGATCTCAAATTTAACATGAGAATTATTTAATTTTCTAATGTTCATGTCTTTATACCCTGGAGTGCAATTTCCACTAGGATCAGAAGCGATACATTCGACGAAATCCGCAATAAATCCCGACACTTTTCCGTTAGACTTTGTTCGGGTCCCAACTCTCCAGATTTAAACCCCTGAAATCTGCCCTTACGGAAGGCGGAAAAAATGTTTTTCCTCCTTTTTTTTTTTTAATTTACTTTCCGCTACCCTCGTAAAATATTCCCCGACAGCCGCTGTAACGAACTTAGCAAAGCCATTAACATCGTGTTCCATTTGCCGGGAACTGCAGCGAAGCTCTCGTCCATCACTGCAGGAGAATTTGCCTCTCAAGGAGGTTGCGGGACGGGCGAAGACCTCAAGAAACCGAAGTTCGTTCAAATATGAGTAACTTTGGCAGGAAAGTTTTCGACGAGTAAAAAATTTTTCAAAAGTTAAGCGTTTTGAGAGCACCGGAGCGACAGCGTGCCCCGCCAGGTTACCTGCCTGAACCGAGTTCTGCTTTCTTTTCCTCTTGTCCGGAGAACCTCACGGTACGGGGAGAGGCTCCGCTGGAAACGTCGACGCCTGACGACAGCCGAAAATGTGAAATTCGAATTTTGCCTTTTTTTTTTTTTCCTGTTTTAAGGTGCAAGGTCCGGTATCTAAAGGAATTTCATCCAGTCGACAATTTGACAGAGTTAAAAGGTGGAAAACATGATTTTTGCGATTTTAAACTGATTATTTCGCATAATGAGATTGCGAATTTGGCTTTTGCATTAAAAAAAAAACCTCGAATGAAATTTCTAAAGACGAATTTTTGAGATTTTACTGGTTCCAGTGCTTCGGACAGCGTTGAAGGAAAAATTTTTCAACTGTCCCTGCGCGAATGCTTTCGGTGCAATGGTTTCAAATCCTTCTCTCCCAATTTCCTCTCTTAAATAATGTTTTTGACAAAAATTTCCAGCCGCAACTCTTTTAAGGAATTTACAAATTCTGTAAATATTTTCGTGAGGAGAAAATCTTCCTAATGTCGATAATAATGGAATATTTCAATTGAAACCATTAATTTTTTGCCTTTCGGATGTCGCATTTTTCCGGTGCCATCCCGTTTTACATGCCAAAGAACAGCAGGCTAAATAGTTTAAATAATTTCATCCAATTTTCTTTTCCGGGTGCTGCGATAGAATAAAAGGAATAAGTTTGATCCCGGAAAATCCCTGAATCTTGAGAAAACGATCGCTTTGAATAAAATTTCTCACACATAAGCTGAGCACCCATTATACCTGTGTCAACGCATTTTTACCCTCGTTTTACATTATGTAAATGTCATACGTTATTATTTCAACAGTTTCCTTTCATGCTAAACAATTATCCGTAATAATGTAAAAACCGTACAAATTATAACATTTTAACAATATGAGCAAAAGAACTGATTAGTAAGAAAAGTTTCTTGATGTTACGGTTAAGATATTTAGCAGAATATCAAGTGGCTGACGTTATACGGGGCGGCATTCGATCCACATAAAACGTCACTCGTCAAATAAAATTTCCATACATATTAGGAAGCGAGATATCGATCGATTTTAACGTTCGATGAAAAGCGATTTCTTCGTCAACAGGACCAAAATCGAAGACCAGATGGAAAAGCTCGCGGAACATTGGGGAAATTTGACTGGCCGCATTCGGGAGGCGGTCTAATGTGATAAACCAACAGCAAATGTTGGTCTCTTCTTTTTTCGGGGCCGCACAAAAAGGAATTTCGAGAAACCCATGAATCGGAAACTTTGCAGCTTTCGGAGAGGATTAAACGCGAACTGTTCAAACTCTGACAAATGATTCATTCCGGGTTGGTTCTTGAGAAAAGAATTTAATTTCAATAATTCAGCAATTTCTCGTGCTTTCTCCTTTCAAGTATTGAATCAAGAACGGAGGAAATTCTCCGTTGTAATAACCGAACGCCTCCTCTTCCTCTGAATTATGTTATTAACTTTAATACGTTCGCTTCTTTCCCATTTTCCCAGTTGGGTCAATTTAATAATGGGTTTTTCAATAAGCCAGACTCCTTTCTTCTCAATTTCCCTCGAATTATATCCAATGAGAATCATCAAAAAGTCGTGATTCCCCTCTTCATCGGTTGGCGAAAATTCTTGAGGAAAATTTCCGTTCGTCCGAACGCGGCGTCGCCAAAACAATCCCCGAGCATCCTCGAAATGCATGAAACTGCGGGTAAAGTGCTGTTTTTTGTAAGCTTGGAAGTCATTTTCCTTATTTCCTGCTGCTAATGCTTTTAACGTCACTTTTGGAACTTGATATCTTCGGAAGATTAAAAATTAGATTCTTTAGCAGAAACAAATCAAGCAATTCGCGCATATTACCATTATAGCATTAGGAAATAAAAAAGATGGATTTAGCCATCTTCGTGTGCAACTCATGTCACAAACGTGGACAGTTAGTTTGTTGTCCCGTGGTTTATGGCTTATCGCATATCTCATTTTCTTATTCATTGTACGTTTCATTTTTCCTTTTTCGTCGTTAAACAAGCATTAACACTGGATTTAGCAGCTCGTTCTTCAAATAAATAAAAAAAGTAAAAAAAATTCATTTAAACAATGTTCCTATCAATGAAGTAAAATCATTTTTTTGAATTTTTATCCTTCCCTCACAGTCCGTCAATTTTGCACGTTTCAAAAACCATATAATGCGATGAATTTTTAACCTTTTTTACTTAATCAAACTTGAAAACTAATATCAAACGCCATTCCAGTCCACGTGGCAGCCTCTTTCTTTTCCCTGGGCAAGTTGCCTCATCTATTTATTTTATGAAACCTTCATGTTTCCTACCATGTTATTCTGATAAATCAACAGTAAAATTTTAAAAGCGAAAAACAAAAAACAAAACTTTCGAGTCGTCGGTCTTAAAAGTTTCTCACGTTTGAAAAATTTTTTACGTTATTCCGACCCAATATTGATTTTCACGTCATTTATACAACAGAAGCCGATTTGTGCGTCCCTTTTTTCAATTCACGAGTCAGATTCAATAAAGCTCATTAAAAATGCACAATATTATTTTTTTTTTTAAAACCTAACCTGAAAATACCTCTTGTATGGTAATTTATACTTTAAACGGAAAAAGGACGAAAAATAAAAAACGAAATGTAACGATCGGATGTCAGAAGAAATCCCCGAGTAGAGTGTAAAAAGGTATAATAAAGGAAATGATTGTTACTAAATATTCGCCATCGATAACTCGTCCGATGGATGTCTCCCTGAATGTCGAAGAAAAATGCCGGGCAGATATTCGACGTGGGCATCTTCATGTGCCCGCATCGCAGAATACTTTTCGTGGCTGGCACTTCTTTTCGCAGACGCTCATGCAAAGCTGCTTGTGCGGCAATAATAATAAATTTCCGCTGCGAAACTCCATATTTTCGTGCTTGTCCAAAACCTCCCCTTTTTCGTCCCTTCAGAAAGGGTTGAATTATTTAAAGGCAATAACACAGAGTGACTATCTAGTCCCGGCCCCGGTTTGAAATATTCAAAAGCAGCGGGTCGCAAAGACTCGAAAAAGGGAAGAAGAGGAAAAAACGGAAGGACGCATGTAAGGATTAAATTATTCATTATTTACGGAGGAAGTTAAGCCCTAACTCATGCCCGAAAGAAGTTTAAATGAACTGTCTCGTTCTTCTGTCGAGGAGGAATGCGAATAAGTACGGAAGACTCGGAAAAATTGAATTACCGGAGCTTAACGGGACGGTTAAAAGTCACGGAAGGCTTAAGCACACAATAGTTAAATTATGACAGGTTATTTGTGAAGAATCTCATTGCCAGAAATGGCTCGCGGTATAGTCCCGCAGGTAAATTTAACTCGATGGAAAATGGATAATTAATAAGCTCCTTCATACTTTAAATTTTCGTGGCGAATGTCCCATATTGGACAAACTGGCATTCGTCATATTCCAATTCTGATGAACAATCAATCAACTGCATCGCGACAAACCACAAGGCAACGACAGTTTGATAAAAGGCCAAGAATCTGTATATTCATGTCCTTTATAACAGGTTAAAAGAAAACTAAATACAATGGAATTTCTGAAAAATTAAGTTCGGGATTAACTATGAAAGAAACGTAAGGGAAGAGGTTAATAAATATGTAAAAGGACGAAATTAAAATTACATTATAATCGAAGTTAATATACGATGTTATAAAGTTATCCGAGATGTCTTTTCAAAATGTAAAAGAGAAAAAAGACTTTTCGCGATACTTTTTACATTATTCATACGAAACGTTATGTAGCAGAGAGACAGTTTTTGTATGATTTTTCTACCATTCAATAAAAATATATTTTTTAACAGAAGTTCATTCACCATCAATTTTTTCATTTGGCAATTTTCTCATTTTTAAGCAGTGTATGTCATATAAGTATATATAATAAAAAAAAAATTACTTGGAGAGAGTAAGTTGCTTGAAATTCATATTAAAATAGCGTTAAACCGTCAGGGAAATATAAAAATAAAGAAACTGAGTTTGGATTAACGTGGGTAGATTTGGAGGCAGGCATCGATCAAAGTATTAAATGACAAACATAAAACGCCATATTGGATGCGCGAAAACCGATGCGCGTACGTTGGTTTTCAAGATATAAATTCCAGGTTCAAAGATTGTGAAGAGAGGTTGCAGGCTGACCGTCTAACCGTTGACTTAAGCCCGTCTCAGATGTAATGAAAAATTTTTACTGATGTGTCCAAGAGAATTCGAAATCCTAACAAATAAAATAAAAATAATCGAATGAGAATAATTTGAATCAGAGTTAGTTTGCAAAAAAAATAATACGGACAACGGGTAAGAAAACGTACATATTTGATGACATGACAGAAAATAAGAATACACATTTTACTTACGTAAAATGTCGAGTATTAGTTCGTTTAACTTTTAGACTGAAAAAAATTGACACAAAAATGCGTCAGGCCTGCAACATATCTTTTTAAGTCACAATTAGAGGATCGGTGTATAAAAGAGGCAAAATCTTGAAAAGATTTTAATAATGAGGATAATATAACCGGATTCGAATGTTTCAGAGAGGAACTAAGGATATTGGAGGATTGTCCAACCGCGAAAACCATGCTCCAGAGCGAGGATGAACCGCAAGGTGAGAAATTCGAAGGGGATTTTCCGCCGTGATAATATTAAGTTGAAAGTTATGAAATTATCCGGGCATTAATCCGCCAGAGCAACAGATGTAATAAATATAAAAGCTTTAGAGGATCGTAAAATTTATAGCAAAAGCCAAAAAAAACCTGCTAAACTGTATCTGAAATCGGAATAATGCTTTCAACATTTTTATCTAAATTAACACTATCAAAAGACTGAATTTGCAGGTGCCCCAACAACCTGCAAAGAAAACTGCATTTCATCCATAAACAAAAATTATCCAATCGATAATTTGGCAAAAAAAACACGTAGAAATGTATATATATATATATGTATTGATTAACTGTTAAATCGAACAGAAAAAGAAATCCCGATAGGTAACTGTAACATATGATGGAGAGCTGCGATATACATGTCAAAAATCAACAGATGTAGATGTGGTATGTATTTGTAACTAACAGTGACGGCTTGTATTTATTTCGCCAACTATTTTTATGCTATTATATTAAAACAATATTTTATTACATAAATTACAATTTATTTATTGTAAATGCAAGAAAAAATGATATGTGGCAACAAAGTACTTCCACGTTATTATTCTTATCTAATAAAAATTTTTGATTTAAATGATAACATTTTCCACAAATTTTATATATAATTAATACCCAAAATAAAAAAAAAAAATAACTGTTTACATTATGTGGCAAACTGGCTAAAACGAAGAATGATAAATATATTAAAGATATTAAAAATTGCTCATATATATATATATTTATTTATTTTCTTTTTAATATTACTTCCGTTTGACTGCATAGGATAAAACGTATTCCGTACTGAATTCTTTTGTTTGATTAAATATACATCATGCCAACCATAAGTGTGATCCAATGGTATTGAAAAAATTTCATGTAAATTACAGTTTATAAACATATATGTTACGTAATTAATTTATAATATATAATAGACAAAGAAACTAAAATAATGTTAAAAGTAATATGTTTACAATTATTATTTTTTTAGTTAAATTTTATGACCGAACTTTTAGAAGTATTATGGAAATTAACACAGCAAGAAAATAATTCAAGTAAAATATGATATTATATAAATGTGTGTGTATTACTGCATTCCATTGTTTTAACAGAATAACCTCTCCAGACGAAATAATGAAACGGCAAATTGAGATATCTTTATCTATGAGTTACAAGGTATTATTTTAAAAAAAAAAAAAAAAAAAAAAAAAAAAAAAAAAAAAAAAAAGCAACATAATGGATCATATATTTTGTGATAAAAATATAAACTACAGTTCAATGTTTATTATTCCATTTTTACATAAATAAGCTCTTTTCTTCCTTTTTTGAGCTCAGTCTTCAGCGCTCACAGCTGCAGCACCGGTCTTGACAGACAATTTTTTGCATCGAGAGAATTACATTTAATTTAGACTGGAAACGAGTTGATGAGAGTGAAGGTAAAAATTCAGTGCTTCCTGACATTCGAGTGACCTACCTTAATTCAATGAAGGTCCGCAAACTATTATCCGAAGGCACAGATGAAAACCAAGGAAATGGGAGGGGAGGGTAAGAGAAACGAAGCGAAATCCTGCTGAAGATACAAATTCACCGAGACACCGCCGCCACAGAAAACACGCGGACGGAACAAAATTCAGAGAGGATGAAAAAAAAAATCGTCAATTTACATGAAAAAAGGTTTCTCCGTTGCGAAATGCGAGCATGTCAGTGTAAGCGACGAGGGGAGACTAAACTCCCGCACGAATTCGAATTTGATAGAGGTCTGAAAAGAACACGGAATTGAGCGTGACCCGTTCTGATATTCAACCACCCTCGATCTCCCGTTCGCACAGTCGGTTCGATACGGAGTCGAGCACTACCCCGAACGCCACCAGCGGAATGCCCTATTTCATTCTCCTTTCCTCGGCTGAGCTTTCGGGTGATTCCGCGGCAGCACTGTGCCATGAAGCATTCTTCGCACGCGCTAAAACGCCTTGACATTTAACTTTCCGTGAGTTGGTAGCATTTGCGATATTGTCCCATGGTATTTTATTATTTTCCGGAATCGTTAAAATTTTTGAATTCTTTTGGGATCTGCAATCTGAACGGTGAATTATCATCAAGCGAAAGATTTACATTTAGATATTCGAAGAAACTTGTGCGGGGCAATGAAAACTGGCAATCTTTCAAATTAAGTAAAGAATTTTATTATCTGAAGGATTTCGAACTTCCATTAAAATTATGAATAATGAAGATGAATTACCAAATAGATTCATAATTAAAATCAAATTTAGATGGATGGATGATTAGTTATGAACCTCTCTTAATTGCCAAACTTTATTATATAGTTATGTAATCCTCATTTAAATTATCTAACCTCCACTTTTATATGAAAAGTCTAAACTTTTCCTTTTTATTTCATTATATAATCTTACCATAACTATTTTCTTACATAACAGGGTAGACTGTGGGTTCTCCAGTACTAATCCGTTGCTCATCATATTTTATAACTATACTTGCAATGCAGACAACGGCTATAGCAGAAATAGTTATAAATATTAAAGATGCTGAAGGTCTTTAATTTTTCTTTAACTTTTTCCATGAAGCCTGTATTATTTAATACAAAAATGAAACTGAGTTTTAAAATAAATATTTCGATGTTTGCAATTAATACTGTCCGTTTCCATTTTTAATTTTTATTCATTACATAAACTTGCATGTACAATTATTGCAATTTATATGTTTATATTGTTATTCATTGGACTACACTTTTTTATAAAATGAAATTAATTTTTAAAGCATACATTTTTTTAACAGAGAAAGTAGAGATAAATTTTATTCTAAAAACTCCATTAAAAATATTTATTTTCACTATTATAGAAGTTTATTATAGCTTATAAGACATCAGATTCATATCAAATATAAAAATTCATACATTCATATCAATGAATTTTCTTGTCAAAGAACGAATTTGTTCTTTGAGATAAATGGCTAATAATTTACTTGCATAATTTGTAAAAGAAGTAAAATAATTTTTTGATGGTTTCAGTCGAGCAGCGCAAAAAATGAGAAAAACGTTCAGAAACTCTTGTCAAAGGAATTCGATAGGAGAGCAATGTTTCCTTTTTGGTGATAATACGATTAGCCAATACAAACTCAACAAATCAACTCGTTTGTAATGAATAAATCAGTGGTGCAATATTTTTGTTTTTATTCCTTTAGAATTAATATTAACAGTTCTATAATTTAGAATTTTTTTTGGATTAATCAAAATTTAATGACCAAATAAAAATGGAACATAAATATAACATCCGTAACCCAGGTTAGCTGCAAGAGAATACATATATATATATACAACTATTACTTACATGTAAACATTAATAAAAAAATGTCAATTTTTTTCAATCAAATATAGTATTTTGGGCAAATTTCACAAAAGTTGTCCACTTTTTTAAATATAAAATTCAGTATTGCTTAATATATTCATCTGAGTTTAATTGTGATGGAATAATTAATTTTCTAGATCTGACATCGATCTTTTTATTTTTTTCAGCGGTAAAACGTTTAATGAGGGAGGCCTATGAATTGTCACAACCCACGGATGAGTATTATGCTAGGCCGTTGGAAGACAATCTTTTCGAATGGCATTTTACTGTTCACGGATCACCAAACACCGATTTTGAGGGTGGGGTTTATCATGGAAGAATATTATTGCCTGCTGAATATCCAATGAAACCGCCTAATATACTTTTATTGACAGTAAGTACAAATTTTAAAAAAATCAAAACCTTAATAAGATGCCCCTTAAATTTTTAAATTAGAACCCCCAAAAGTGAATTTTGAATTTATTCATATTATTATTATCCTGTTTTTAATTGTAATAAGTTAACAATTGTACTGAATAGGAGAAATATTTAAAATTGAAAAGATTGTTCATATTTTGTACTTAAGAGGTTATCAGAGGTTGATGCAGGCTTTTAAGTCTAAATAATTTGATAAGAATTTAATTTTTTATTAGTTAGGCTTTTGTTGCCAGAAAAAATTCAATGCTGACAAGACAATAAGCAAAACTTGTTGATGCAGTTGAATTAGAAATCAGAAATATGATATAACAAATTTGACATAGAAAATGATTAAAAATTAAGGTTATATAAAGTTTAAAAAAGTTTTCTAAAAATCTAAAAATTCCAAAATTTTTTCACACTGAAATTTTCTTGAAAATACCAGAAAATAATGAAAATATAAATCCACTAAAACTTTGCAATTCTTAATATTTTTATTTGGTAGATTTTTTTCTGTACTAATATTAAATAATTTAATATTTGTTTTATTGTCATTTCCATAACTAATTTATCGGTCTTTCTTGGTTTCAGCCAAATGGAAGATTTGAAACAAACAAGAAAATTTGTCTGAGCATATCTGAACACCATCCAGAAACATGGCAACCGTCTTGGTCGATAAGGACAGCATTGCTTGCATTCATAGCATTTATGTCTTCACCTGGATATGGTGCAATAGGCTCATTAGATTATTCCCCAGAGGAGCGTAAATTTTTGGCAAAAAAGTCACAGAATTGGGAATGCCCCGAATGCGGTAGAATATCAAATTTGTTATCTTCCTCGAAATCAAAACCTCTAACACGGGAAGAAAGCGAAATGATAAATAGAATATCCATGAAAGCTGAAGAGCAGCCGAAAAAAGAATCGGAAGCTGCAACAATGGCGGAAAAAATTTCAAACGTGTTTTCCGATATTAGTGAGAGAAAGGAAACAAACAATACTGGAGAAAATGAAGTATTCGATTCTCCTTCCCGAAGACAGCAAATACAGCAAATAGAACGGGAACAAGAAACTCTTCCGGTGTTAAGCGAGGGCAATAATTTCAGAGGTGTCATGTGGGCTGTAGTCGCAGCAATTATTCTTTTAGTGGCTAGGAGACTATTTCTACTATAATTTATGAGCATAATATACAATATTTAGTACAATTATAATCTCTGGTTAATCACTTGAAATTATGAACAAGTTTTTAAAAATTAAATTATTTCTTAGATATTTTTCCAATCATGGTATTATTGCTGCTGTTGTTTTTACTGAATAAATATTGAATCTTAATATTTTTCAGCAAAACATTGACTAACGTATAAATTAAATTGTGAAACTATTAAGTACATACGTACAATTTCAAAGTTTTTTATAAAGCAGCAAGTTGTAGGCTTGATCTAATGAATTATATTTACAAAGTTAAACTTTTTTATTTATCTCAGCATAGCCTGAATTGAGAAATTAAATCAGAATTGATTTCTTTTTAACTTATAGCTTACTTTTATTAACAAATTTCAATTATTTTTCACCAGTCAGTGCCTAAATGCTTAAGTGATTGCACACAGTGTAAGCACAGACCAAAAAAGAAGCCAAATATTTAAATTGTTAATTAGTTTATCTATTATTAAATACAAAAATAAACATTTCAAAGCAAAAGCTTCTTTTTGCCGAAGAATACATTATAATATAAATTGAATTAAAAATTATATTAATATTATTAAAACGACGGAATTTAAAACTTAAATTGAACTAAAAATAAAATTTCAATATAATGCTTTCAGGCTTATAAATGTATCTTTCTTCTTTGAAACTTTTTTATAATATATAAATTTTCAATAGAAACTTTGTTCAATTTGAATTGCTTCAAAGTACACTTACGATACATAAAATTTCAATAGAAAAGAAAGGAAAACAATCATCTTCAATATTAATTTATTTTACATTTGAATGCAATTACCCTTAATTAATTATGACAGGTCAGTGTGATTAGAATATTTTAAGAAGAAAGAAACTTCATTTAGGCACTTTTTGAGTGTTGAAATGCCATTAAAACATCAGTAATTACGAATTCTTAATTTGTTTTAAAAATTAATCATGAATCTATGATAAATTATTAAAAATTTTTCATGTGTTTTTATATATATATATATATGTATATATATAAAATTGAAATGTAAACAAGAACTGTTAATAGTGGATATTATTAAAAATTTTAACTTTCCATTTAACGCTTTTGGCGTTGCTTATTTTAATTAAATTGATTAATAAGCTCTATTATAATTAAATTCAGTGTTAGATTAAAATTTTGTGATAAATTTTTATTAAATTAAGTATATGCATTAATATATCAATAATAAACTGTCACATCTGAATTTATTTAGTGGACAGAAAACAAAATCTAGAAAAATAGATTAAAACTATGAAAAAGCAGAGATGTGTTGGTTAGAGTTAAATTTGACAAGGGGCAGGTGCAATGAAGAAGAACAGCAAACTTTCAAAAAGGGTGAAATGCGAACTGTCAAAAATGGAAATTTCTGCCATATTTTTGTGCCAATTTTTTTTCTAAAATATCTTCTATTCTATAAATATGATGTACATGTTTCTAACAATACATTAATAAGAAAATACTTACACTGGCCGAACGGGTTCCCGTGATTCTACTATTTCTTACAGATGTGGATATGTGCAGCTGCTTGTTAATCTTTTGTTTCATTTCATAAATTTTTGCGTCAGAATTTACAAATTCAGATGGAATATTCAAAATTGGATTTATTGGTTTACCGTTTTCATCTTCTGGATGAAAAAAAGTAATTAATTATTAAATTACACCAAGTTAATTTGATTAGAATGGGGAAGAAAATTCTTCAGTTTTATTTGATAATTTATATCGTAAATGCAAGAGAGATAGGCAATCTAAGGTCCTCTAAATAATAATTTAGAAATGTAAACATACAGAGAGCTCCAAAATTGACGCGGTGTTTAGAAATTCAAAGAGGGCTCTACAGGACGGTTATGTAAACAAATACTAAAAAATTAATTAAAAGATGATAAAGTTTTAATTAGAAAAAAAATTTAATATATAATTTAATCCATATTCCATAATAAACTCAATAACTGTAAATGAAACTTGTTTTACCTAAGTATATACTTTTTATCATATCAAATATTAGTTCGTTTACTTTAGTGAAAACTTGATGTTTTAAATTTTTGAAGTTCAACACTTGGCTTACTCAAAATTCTAATAGGTTTTTTTTTAGAAATACTTAGTCGTGAGAATTGTTTTACTAGTTATTACTTTTTGTTCTATATGCTGAGTTATAGATATAGTAACGTTTAGTTTTGAATAAAAATTGATTATATTATTAAACTGTATTGCCCGCAGGCATTATACTATTGCATATATGGACCGCTTGGAAGTTTTATTGTTTAATTTTGTACGATGTCTGCAAAAGCTTGTCGATTCCTGATATATTGTAAAAATATTAAATTACAATAAAATTATAAGTTATTGCAGACGCATATGAAGATACATTGATTAGTATCGAGTTGGAAACTGAAAATGGTATAAGTTCGTAAAATTCTTACTTTCAAAAAAGACGACAAAATAGACACTTTTGAGTTGTAGAAAATTCGTGCCTCGCTCCCATGGCTCTTTGTCTTGTATGAATATTAAATTTGCACTTTCGTCGCATAGATCGAAATTTTCTAAAAATAAAGACTTTTGTAGATCTAACGCTACTCTATTTATTATGTACTTAATAACATTAAATATCTGTCACATACTTTCAGTGGGAATTCCTAAGTTTTCTTTTATAAAATCCTGTATTACCCCAATGGAACAGTCTGGATTGACAATTATACTGGAATGACCTCCAGTGTCGTCTGCGAAAAATTTAATTCGATTTTAAAAACAATCTCATAAATCAAATTAATAAACTGCGTTAAATTTTCTAGTTAACGTTAATATTAAAGTTTACATCAAACTGAATGTTCATTTGCTAACACCTTTTTAATAATTATATGTAGTGATCATTATTTTCTGACGTAGTGACAGTTATATATAAGTATTAATCTCAAATGCTATTTCAATTTTAAGAATTATTTTTATTTAATTATATGAAGGTCAACTGAATTAACCCGTTTTCGTTTTAAAAACTGCTTCCTTATATTCCGTCTAAAGCAGAAAATACTTCAATTTCATATAGTTTGAGTATGTATATTATTTAACAAATTTAAAATGTTGCATTACGGAAACGGCAAATAAAGTGTACAAATTTTTCCTTTTTATTTCAACTCATTTTAGTTATTCGTAATTTTGAGCAAGAATAATTAATAAATTTTACCTCCTAAAACAACACTTATATACATCATGTACTAATATTAGAAACAAAATGTTCACACGTTTTAATAATACAACATAAACAAATTATTTTTTTTTTTTAATTCACCGCCAACCGAAATATAAGCTAAAAAATAAAATCATGTGAACTAAATGAGCTTTCTTTGGATCAACATAAATAAACAAAAGTAATTGATTAAAAAAAGATCCATTTCAAATGTTTTTTGTCGTAATAGACAATATATAAATTTCAAAAGTTTAAGTTTCAGTTTAAAATACCAGTTAAGAAATTATGTTATCATTTTTTAATATATAGTAAGATAAATATTAAAATTTTCCCGGTTATTTATCAATTTTTTATAATAAAAGAATGTAACATTATATATGAAAATAGTATTTTACTTGATTCATAACGTACTGGAGGATTTATGAAGATTTTTATTCCTCCTGAGCTGATTTTGATTAAAATTTTCCAATTTTTTTTTAAGCAAATTATTCTTTCATAAGTACGTCAAGTGAAATCAATTAATCTTTGCACTTTGTTTTTTATCGAAAAAATTTGATGTTTCCCATTTAAAATATTTTTGAACTTTGCCAGAATTTATGAACACTATGGATTTTGAGACTCGGGGTACTTTGGAGTTCAGTTTCCTTTGAATAATTTCAATGGAAATTTTTCTTACATGGGGTATTTGTATAATTTTAAGAATAAAGAAATTTTCATAATGTTTTATATTTAGACGAGAATGATTTAGACGAATCCCGGTTTAGTCATAATGTGTAGTGTAATTTATTTATAACAAAATAAATTAGTAAATTTTCCAACTTAGTAAATTTAGGTGACATTCCATTTTAAGTGGTTGATATGGATTTTCCAGAATACTAGATCATAACTATGTGAATTAAAAGCATATAATACATTGCAATGCCCAAAAACAAGACTAAAAAAAAAAGTAGAGGGATAATTGTCATTACTCCGGCAACTTTAACCGACAACGATTATACTGCAAGTGTACGCTCTGAAGGATATACTTACTTTACAAAAGGCGAAAGCAATAACAAAAAGTCGGAAAAAGAAGATCCACAATTAGAGTATGTTGCACCTGCATCTTGCAGGTCTGAGGAACTAGCACTCCAACACCAAAGTGATGGAAACTGTGACAAATCTCGTAATATTTTACACAACCATCAGGGTTTAAAAGAAGTCGTTATCCCTACTTCTAAAATCAATGAATCAAGCGAGTTCATTTTTACTGAAAATGACACAAAAAATGATCTTCATAATAAAATGGTAAATAAGCAAAGCAAAGAAATGCCTGCAAAAGAAAAAGAAAATGATATGCTTATGGAAAATGTGGATGAATTTCAGAAAGAATCACTTAGGAATCTAAAAAGTTTGAATATAATTAATTCTGGTGATCATGCCTATTGCCAGATGATGGAGGATCCCCATGTTGAAGGAATTGAAACAGATATGAAATCAAAAGTTCTTTCTCAGACTGAAAAAATAGATTCAGAATGTACAAGTGATACTTTAAATGTGGAAAATTTAATACTTGTAGACCAAAAAAGCAATGAGAAGTTTAAATCTGAGAATAAAAGTTCTGAATCTTTAGAGATTTGTAGTGAAAAAATTAATTGTTTAGATGAACCAGAAATAGATTATCCAGATAATGAAAAATTTTTTGTTTGTACCAAAGATCCAATTGTAGAAAATAATGTTGAACTTTATTCATTACCTGTAAATAATATGTAAGTCTCAACATATCATTTTTCTCATGGTTGAAATATTGATTAATAATTCTATTAACATATTATTAAATATTTGTAACTTATTTGCTGAATTAAAAATCAGATCATTCATAATTCAATTTGAATTATTAACTATTATCATATTCAAGTTGTTAATAATAAATGTCAATAATGTCAAGGATTAAAATATCATAAATATTATTGTACGTAAATAATTAATCATATATCTATATAATTATAAAATATCATTAATATAATTTTGATCTTTTATCTTTTGTTTTTATTTTAATCTCTATATTAAGAAATTCATCTATAATACAGTGGTTTTTTAATGTTTAATTATTTTTGATAAACTATTTCTATATATTACAACATTTAAATATTGTATTATTTCAGATATGGTAAGAGAAAATCACACAAATCTTTTATGTTGTCTTGGAAAACCCAAATTTTATGCAATGGATTTGCTAAATGCTTAATTGAAACATGCAATTTTATTTCTGTTGACAATCTAATTATGCGAGAGCATTATAGGTCCTGTGATGGTGTAAGTACATTTTTTTATTAAAAATACCTTGTTCTTCAATAGCTTTATACAGTTTTCTTATAAATGAATTCAGGATTAAAGAAATATGAAGATCTATTGCAGTACTGGATTTAAAAATTAATATTTTTTTGTGGGTAAAACAAGGATTTCGCTTAAATATTTTTAATATCTTTTGCTTTGACTAAGTGAGTAATCATAAAATAAATTATTTCAGGTTCCAAATTACAATCACAATTTGTGTGAATTCTGCAATAATTGGTTAATATCAAAAGTTGAATTAACAATTCATAAATATAAATGTAAGAAAAAAATTCAAGGAGCAACTGATTCACAATGTAGGGTTAGAAATATAGAAGAAATTGCTGGGTTTGTTAATTATTATGAAATTTTATTATGTAAAATGAAATTAAAAAATAAAAATTGAAGCAAAGTTGAATTAAATTCTTGGAATAACTTTTTGACTATTTTTACAGAGTTTCAAAATCTGAAATAATTGAAGATGATACAAGTGTAGCAGATTCTGAACCTATAAAAAGCTTATTAGAAACAGCAGAACTGGACAAGTTAAAATATGCCTTAGAAGACGAAGAAGTTAGTTAATCTGTAGAATTTAGCATTAATTGATATTCAAAAATATAAATGTTTTTATTTTCTTATGGATTTTACTTTCAGTTGAAACAATCTTTGTTGAATGAAGAAAAATTTTCCAAAAATGAACATTGTTCTGTTAACCCTGATTTCAATTCACAGGAAAATGAATGTATAATAGAGAAAAAGATTCTAGACAAAACACAGCCTAGTAAAAGCAACAATAAAATGTCTGTAGAAAACTTTGATGACAGTTGCATTGTTCAACCTCGGTGAGATTTTGTTTTTACTTAAAATTGTATCTTATTATTAAATATATTTATTTAATTACCTAAGTTAGTTATTGTCATAATTTTTTTCCAGTATTTATGACAAATATTTATTTAATTTTCATGTATGTGTCAATAAATTCCTTGTAATTTACATAGTTCTAAATTGCTTTTTAATGACTTGTTTGAAATGTTTATTAATGTGTAGATAATAAAATTATATAATTAATAAAAATGTTATACTCATCAAAATAAGAGATTCAGTATTATTTTCCACAACTTAAATTACAATTTTTATTAGTATTTATTTTGGTTGTGAAATCCGAGACTACTTTTATGAAATAATATCAAATATTATTTCAATTTCAGGCGTGCTATACCTAAAGGCCAATACGTACGCCGTCGGGGTTACACAAAGCTGCATAAATCAAGCTGGGAAGCTGCTTTACGAAAATACAAATACGTCAGATGCATCTACCAGAATTGTCATTTTTTGGCTTTGTCAATAAAGGACATGATCTATCATTTCGGTTATTGCGACGGCGATGGAAGCTTTGCAAAATTTGTCTGCCCTTATTGCGTTGGACGCGTGACAAGTGGGAAAATTCTTGAAATTCACATTCAAAGATCTCATACTAATAAGGACTGCGATTTAACTAACGATTTTGTTCTAAATGCTGATAGAGATGAAACTGGATTTGACGGTGCTAAAAATGAATTTTCTAACACAGAATGCATCAGTAATAATGAACTCATAAAGAATGATATAGGGACGAGAGAAGTTAAAAACAAATTTACAAAATTTGCAAGAGAGCAATCTGATGTGTCAAATTCAGATCATAAAATCAAAATGAATGATTCATACGTCACTGAAAACGAAACATGCTCCTTTAGCGTTGATGATAGTGTATATAAAAAATTTTTAGAAGAATCAATGGAAACAGAGAAATCAAATAGGAAAAAGAGCACTGATTTTGATGCTAACAATGTGGCCACGAATAGTATTGTTTGTTTGAATGATAATGAAGGATCACAATCGGCCTGGAGCAGAGATAATATATTGCAAATAAAGCATCCTTCACTGAGTGGTATTAAGAGTTTAGAATATGTATCTGAAACCAAAGTTTCTCATGGAACTGATAAAAGCGATTGTGTAAGTTTTGAGAAAAAAATTAAATCTGTCAGTTTGAACGAGGAGTCAATTAAAATAACAATGGATAATTCATGCACTGAAACTGAAGAAGAAACATCTTCATCATTGAATGAAACATCTTCAAATGCAGCTGTGGTAGATAATTACGATAAATATCTTATACAAAAAATTAAATTTTATCTTCCTTCAACTAAGTAAGTAAGTTTGTGTATCTCGCTTGACATAATTTTGATTGCATATACACGGATCACAAATGATTATTGTTTTAGGACGAGAAAGGTTCATAAGTCATTTATGTCTATATGGATGGAAAATATTAAAAAAAATGGATTTGCTCGATGTCTAGTAGCTACATGCAATTTTATTTCTCTTGATATTTACCATATAGAAAACCATTTCAAAACGTGTGATGGAGTATGTATCGAAAGTTATGTTTGACTTTATTTTTCATATATTTTAAATAATTATAAAAATTGTGTAATTTTACATTGATTGTAGGTTTTTGCTAATGGGCCCAATTTGTGCACTCTATGTAACAGCCGATTACCTTCTGTGGTTGAGTTATCGATTCATAATGCACTATGTAAGGCAAATGGAGGACCTAAAACATTAACTTCTGCAAATATGGAAGAATCCGAAAACAATCTGAGTGAAACGACAAATAGTTCAAACGAAACAACGAAACAACGGAATGAATCCAAAAGGTTAATTATTGCACATTATAAGTTTAATAAATTTGAATTAATATTTAAAATAAGAATGTAATTTTTTTTTCTCTCAGAACAAAAAATACTGAAAAAGAAGTGGATATTTACGATGAGTTTAATAAAAACCAAGCGGATCTGAATGAAATGAATGTCGTACGTATATTTCGTATTTTCTTTTTTTCAGTTTATGATAAAATTTAATTAACTTTTTTACTTATCTTTTTAATTAATTAGTTAACTGTTTTAATAAGAGAATTTTCTTTAATGCATTTTTCAATTTTTATAAATATTTTTTATTTCATTTTTTAAAATAATATTTATTTATAGGTAGCAGAAATAAATTTAAGTTCAAAAGATGAGGATAAAGGCCAAAACATCTGTCCTGACGATGTTAACGAGTTGTCCACTGATGAATCTGGAAATAAAGAAAAATACTTGCTTTACCCGCATATACTGAAGCTGAAGAACAATGAAAGTGTAGATCTCAATCGTATTATTCAGTCCGGGTGAGTTTTAGTTAGTAACATTGAAATTTTTTCATTATTTGAAATGTACATTTTATAAAAACAAAACGTGGTTTAATTTCCAGGCCAGTTTTATCCAAAGGAACCTATTTACGACGTCGATCATACAGAAAAGAACATTTGCGCATCTGGAAGTTGATTTTCCAGAAATTTAAATACATCAAATGCTTTTTCCAAAACTGCCATTTTCTGGCGCTATCTATAGAAGATATGATATATCATTTCGGTTGTTGCTCTGGGGACGGAAGTTTTGCAAAGTTCGAATGCCCATATTGCAAAGGACGAGTTACGACGAAAGAATTTCTTGATATTCATATTCGTAAATCTCATGCTGAAATGCCGAACGGGCCCTGCTGTGCTAATGATCCTGCTACTTCGGAATGTAAATTGGTTTTCGTAAAACCGAATAAGACCGACTCTCAGTGTGACTTATTGGCTACAAAACAGAACATGGCACCATCGAAGGAAATGAAAACTTATGGAAAACGTTTGAAAAAAGAAAATATAAACAATTCGGAAAAAATAAATGTCACTGTGAAGGAGGAATCATTGATTTCAAATGATTGTTCAAACTGTGAAGATTGGATTTTCGAGCTTCATAAGTCGGATAATAAGCCAAGCGTCGAAGCCGATGTAGGTGAAGTTTGCAAAAATGCAAATGACAAAATTGATTCCACTTCAAATGATAAAAAAGATCATTTAAATACAAACAAATCTTGTTCAGGAAAAAATTTAATTCCAGAAATTGTAGGCTATTCTTTAGTGGAGGAACTTAATAAGTCACCAAATCAAAGAGAAATTTCAAATTCGTCTTCCGAAGATCATAAGTTCGCACGTCTTGAAAACAACTACGGTATTTCTTCAATATTTAAGTGTGATGAGAATTCTATTAGCAGAACTAATTTTGATACTAATGAAAGTGATCATTCTATTCAAATCAATTTGGTTCATCAAGTATCCTCAGATAATTTTCAAGAAAATAGATTTGTGAGCGTGAAAGAAATGGAAAAGCAGACTGATCATTCATTAAAGACTGAAATGAATAGTTGCAATAATGACAATAATAAGAAACACATTGTTACAAATGAAATTAACGAAGCAAATAGTTTACATGATCAACATGTTAAAATTAATAATAAAAGTGTAGATGACTGTAATAAAGAAAAAATTGATGATGAAATAAAAATGATTAAATCTTTTCTGCATAAAGTCGTCGATGTAGATAATAATTTAGAAGTTTCAAGACGCTCTGATGATGGAATTGCAACAGAACATGTAGAAAGTATGCAAATTTCTGAGACGTCAGACACACAAAAATATGAGAACATTAAAAATTGCGTTAGCAATGAAAATTCTGAAATTAATTCAGCGTGCTTTGAAAAAAATAAAGAAATCTGTAATAAAGAAAAAGAATCGCATCAACGTTCTTATAAAAATAAAGAAAAGAATGAAAAAAAGATTAATAAAAGAGGGAGGAAAAGATTAGAATGTGGTACAGATACAATTATTTCGGATAAAAGTAGGCAAGATTTAATTCGTGTTAAGGACTTTGCGGGAGGAACCGATAGCTGCTTGCGACGATCTGGAAGGAAAAGTATAAATAAGAGAAATGAAAAAGAGGAGATGAATGATTCATCGACTGTTACGAAAGTTGACATGAAAATTAGGAAGAATAAAGATTTTGATGAACCAAATAAGAAACGAATGAAAACTGAAAACGAGACCAGGGAGCAAGTAAATGGTTTGAGAGGGAACCGTAAAAGAAGTACACTTTCCCGAAATCTAGTAAATAATACAGTTCAGATTGTTACGAAATATGAAAAAGCAGCTCATGAGGGTAATATGGAAGGAACGCCTGCAAAAAGGTCAAGGCGAGGCAAAAAAGCTAGTGGTAAAGAAGACAATTTGAGAGGTAAAATAATTAATAGCAAAGAAGATGATCTGAGGCATGTAGACGGTTCAGAAGATTTATTAGAAGTGAAATGTGCGAAATGTGATTTTAAAACCCAAAAGAAAAAGTTTAGTGAACACAATTTCAAAAAACATGTCGGATTGAGCTGGATCGAAGGTGAAGATCCCATTGACATGAACAACGAGGAGCAAATATCGTGGAACATAAAACAAGCTTTTAAACTGATTAAATATGCAAAATGTGAAAATTGCCTCGACATTAAAAAAAGCGCGATTGGATTCATCAGCCATGTGCAATATTGCGGTAAATCATTGGAGGAAAAAGAAGCTCTAAAGGTGAAATGCCCTCAATGTCCATCCAGAATACTGAAATACAGTCTTCCCATGCATCTGAAACTTTCCCATCCCAACATTGTTGTAGAGGACAAGACAGAAGGACGACATGACTCAGCAGAAGTGCCTACTAAGAGAAAATCAGCTTTAAAGTAAGATGCATGGCAAAATGTGAATTGCAAAAATATAATATTAGATATAGTAGTTAATTCTCTTATAATTAATGTTTTGAATTTTTATTATAACTTTCAGAGCAGCAGACAAAGTCCTTGAGGTATTAAGGCAATATGATGATGAGGAGGATTCAAAAAGCACGTCATATTATGTTTTATATGAGGTAATTAGGTTTTGGTTTTTAATATTAAATATTTGTTGATCATTTTCTGAATAATGAAAAAAAAAATTTCAGAAAGGAGTCTCGAAATTGCCGAAGATCCCTAGTAAAATTCGCAGTTTATGGAGGAAAATGTTAAATGAGAAAAAGAAGCTTCCCTGCCGCCGTGGCAGTTGTCTTTTTGAGAGCTCTAACATTGAAGATGCCTGCAATCATCACTTTTTATGCAATGAATTGCCGGATAAAGCATTTGTCTGCCAGTTTTGCGACTTTTTTTCAACTACTAGAGATGTCATGCAGCATCATATCGGCATTCATAATACGACTGATGCTGATTTTTCCATTGACAGCGAGGAAGAAGAAATGGAAGAAAAGGCTGAAACTCAAGATGAAAAGGAATTGGAAGAAGATTTGTCCAATGATGTCGAAAAGAAAACAAAATCAAGTGATTCCGTTGATGAAGGATCACCAGGTAAATAATGTTTATGCTTATGTATTTTTTAGGATAAGTAAAACATTTTTTTTCATAAAAAATAGTATTTATCTGGTGTTAAAATAGCAATTATACATTAAATTTTAGTGCGACCTTTAAAAGCTGTTTAATTTTACAGAATCAGCATTTAAAATGGAATTTTTTATAAAAGAAAATTTTTGCAAAGAGAAGAGCAAACTGTTCTTCAAGCGAAGTCTACGTATGACGTTAGAGAGCGAACTGGAAGAAATGAAAGAAGAAATATGCCTTTGGCCTCAACTCCATACGACAGAGCACGATTGGATTAATGTTTCATTGGAAAATACATTAATAAATCACTTTTCTAGTCTGGAAGAATCAATGTCGATTTTTGTTAGCCCTAACAAAAACAAAAATCAAGAAATAACATGGAAAAAAATGAAAAGATTCGAAGGAGCATTAGTTGAAGGTATTTTACCTGTACTCAATTTTCAATTTTAGTAATATATTTATTACTGACACTTTTTATAGAAGATTTTTGATAATATTGCTCATGAAAGGTATGCCGTTAATTTTCACCGGAGGAAGCATATTGTCAATGTCTTGGTGTAAAGTTTCATGTGGAAGATCTTTAGAAAAAAACACCAGACAATATCTGGCCATATCTAGTTGCAGAAGAATGGACAACTTTCCGGAAATACATGAAAAATGCACTGAATCTGCCGGTGTCATACAAATATGGGATTTTGGAGAGTTGAAGGTGTTGAGGTTAATCAAAAAAATTTTTTATTGTGCTAAATTTACTGATCAAATTAATTTATTTTATTTGAAAAAATTTTCTATTTTTTTATTAGTGATGTACAAAGCACTCCTCGAATGACAATGGGAATCATTCACGATTCTGGCGAAGTATGGGATCTGTCATGGTTTCCAGTGGATACTTATAAAGAAAGTGAAGACGGAAATTTTTTGACGAGGTTGGGAATCCTTGGTGCCGCTTGTCAGGATGGAACAATAAGAATATGGTCGGTGTGTTGTCCCTACAAATTGCAAAATGAATATAGGTAATTTTTTATAATTACAAACTAATTGGAGTATTGTAAAAAAAGATTTTTTATTGATGATTGATTAAATGATTAAAGATTGATGTACGAATTAAATGAGTCTTTAAAGCAGAATAAATCTGAAATTACTCTTGTTTTATTATTCATTCGAAACGAAGTAATGCTAACAATCAAAAGTATGACTAAGTTTCATCTTCGTACACGTCAAGATTGGAGATATCTTTTGCTTATTACTATATAAGCAAGTATAGATATACATGATGACAAAATTTCAATCAACTATATATATATATACATAACATATTGTTTACAATAAAATCTTGAAAACAAGTCTTTATTTGATGATGAAAAATTTAGACTTCAGCGCTTCATGGATCTTTTTTTAGTTCTACAAATGTTCTGACATTTAGATTGCCGTTTATTAGATGATTTAGAGGTTTATATTGCCGATATTTTGTGATGATAAATACTACATTAAATTTATTTTTTTAGTTCACCTTTTTATAAAGTCGAGCCTTCTGTGATTTTGCAACTGGAAGATCGACAACATGAGGGATGTTTACGGTTATCATTCGGACGAACGGGCATTGTCGTAGGGGGTTACAATAATGGGATAGTAGCCGTATGGAGTTTAAAAAATGTAACATCGCCTTTTTGTAAAAAAGTCGGAAAAAGTTTCGTATTAAAACCGCATCTGAGTTTCCAGGCTCATAGAACCTCCATTACAGGTAATAATGACCTATAATTTTAAATTTAGCAAAAAATATGACTTTGCTAAAACTACATTTACTATCGATTCTTCACAGCTTTATCCATCTGCTCAAGCAGCGATAGATACATCACAACCTCCGGTTTAGATCGTTACATTAAATTTTGGGATTTAGAATGTCCTGCGAATCCGTTTGAAAATATTCAGAGAGAAGTTTGTTTTGATAGTTTATGGCTCAAGCACTGGCCCGTGACCATATCTGCTTTCGAAGATATCGTACCTTGTCTCGGCAACAGCATGATTAAATCAATTAGGGATGCTTGTGGTGGAAAGCATCGAACTTCGCTCAGTCTGGATAATACTTGTTGGGTATGTACATCCTGCGAGGCTCAGCGATGTAATATCCATAACTTTTAAAGATATAAGATAATTTACTTAATTATTTTAAATTTAACTTAATAAGAAGTAATTCTGGTTTTTTCGAAGGTAAAAGAATATTTTTTCTAATTTTTGGTTCATTTTACAGAGTCTGTCGTTCAATGATTGGTTAAACGTTTTGGGTGGATGCAATAACGTCGGAGAAGTGAAAGTTAGGTTTATGCGTAATTTGTTCATCAACAATGACAAGATAGATATTAGAGCGGTTCATGTAAGCAAGATTTCTGAAATATTCATAATTTCATACTATGCATCTCGTCATGATTAAATGGTTTCTCTTATTGGAGATATGATGATAAAATTTAAGCATTGCTTTTTGTTCTCTTAATTAATTTAACATCTGTTAACTAGGGAAAAATACTTCTAAATTTAATTATGTTTATCATATTAGTACGTTCAGAGTAAAATGGATTAGAGAAAATTAAAAACATTAAAGGACTCATGTGAAAAGAAGTGATTTTCTCAGCTGCTTTACAAATTTCAACTTGGTATTAATAAAAAAAAAAGTCATAATTACGATTGATGGCACATATTAATAACTTTTTCAGCTTCTTTCCACCACAAATTTTAAATTGTTGACGGAGCAGTCAAACGAAAAATTACGAAAATCAAAAAGCTGCGAAGGAGAAACGGAAAATGGCGAAAAAACGAACGAATGCTTGTCCATACCCCATACTTATAACGAGGCTTACCAGAATTTTGGTCTCGTGTTAAGGGAATTTGATATCGATTACGATGTGAATAAGACGAATAATTTAGTTAAAACTAACAGTAGGAAAAACTGTCGATCGCTCGAGGAGTTTCCCATAACTTCTGTAAATAAAGTAAGTTATAACGGGGGTAATGAAAAACTTCAACAAAAGTCAATTTTTTTTTTCTTCAATCTGGTAAATTTTTATTCGTCCATAATAAAATAAAAATTTTTTTTACAGGTTTGTTGGAATCCGAATTTCGATAGCTTTTCATTTTTGGCTATAGGATATCATTCTGGATTTGTGAGAATCAGGCATTTGATTACTCGAAAGATTCAGGAGGAAACGTCCAAGTTTTCGAAGGAAGCGAGAAAAGCAATTTTGAAAGAGACATCGAAAAAAAATGGATGTTAAAAAGTTTACATTTTCATTTGATTAATGTAAGAGTTGTTTCATAAGAAGAAGCATCCGCATTGTAAGACTGTCGAATTTTCAGTTTACTGGAATTGCTGGGAAATTTCAAAATTGGAATTCCTAAATTTTATTTTACTTAAGAATTATGTATTATAGTTATTTATAATATTTTATAAAATTTAAACTTATATAATCAAGGTTAAAGTAGAATTAAAATGCTTTTGAATTCCATGATGAATTATACGTTTACAATAATTTATTTTTACGCTTTTTGTAATCGTTTTAGTCGGTGAAAGGTCAGTTTTGAGGTGTAAGCCATGAAGAATTAATTGCTAGTTGAGATACTTGAGGCGAAAGGGAAGAATTCTACAAAAAGCCTAATGAACAGAGTGGATCAGTTTTCCAGGCAGGGAAAAAACTGAGATTTGGTCCCAGAACCCTTTTAGCGGTTTTCAGTCTTTTTCCTAATTTTATGATCAAAAACTTAAATTTTTGAATTTTTATTCTTTCCCTACGGCTGCTCCTGCTTAACGGAACTTTCAGGAATTCTGTCTTAATCTAATGTTTTAAGATTGAGAATTTGTTTTTAGAATATCTGACTTTACCTCAGAGTAATCTTTTCATTGCTTATTTTCATTCGTTGCATTCTCTTGCGTGCGTGCTGCGTGTGTGTGTGTGTGGTGTGTGTGTGCGCGCGCGTGCGTGCTTGTGATTGTTCATGTAACGTCACCCATAGAAAGGTTTGCCTCTGAATTTTTTCCTTATTGACGCGTCCGATTGCAGCCACCAGAAAATGGCCGGGAATCGAAGATCCGTCGCGAAAAAAAGAGGAAGCTGAAAACTTGAGTGGCAACTGACGGAGTCGTGGTTGGCTAGGAAGGAACATTAAAAAAAAAAAAGCAGTTACTTCCGATGCGAGGCGTCTTTAATATTCGCCAAGCGAAGTGGGAAAAAATCAGAATCACGTGTTGAACGCGTCAATTCGTGCTTTGCTAAATCATCTTATTTTAGAAAGAAAAGGGAGAAAAATTTTTACTTCATTTTGTGAAAGAAGCAGAAAACTTTGATTAGTCTGTTTTAGAGAAGGATGAGGAGGTGAATTCATTAGGAATTAAAAAAAGGCAAAAATTAATTAACTGAATTAAAAATTAATATTATTATTCTTATTATTATAATTGTTATTGTAATAATAATAATAATAATAATAATAATAATCATAACGGCAGAAGATATTAAGTTGAAACCACTTGGAGTTCCTTCCATTTAAATTCAGAATTGAAATTTCTTGAGGAAACGCGAGTGAAGATGAATATATAATTATAATTGAAGTATTTGATATTATTAAAGCTTGATGTAGAATTTTACAACAAATACGTGAGCTTCAATGCCAATGAAAAGTTATATATTATTTTGTAGCGTAAAATAGATGAATACCGACATTTTATCATTTATGTAAAGTATAAAAGAATTTTTTTTTTTTTTTTTGAAAAAGAAAAATAAAACGATTTGTCAAATGTGACATGGCGCCGTGTGAATTTAACATGTATCTCATATTACTTTTTCCTTATTTGTTTTAAAAGAGCGTGCACAGCGCCGACCACCGCCGAAAAGCGCAATTTCATTGCATCGCGTCGCACATTTTCCTCCTCCCGTCAAATTTTTCGCAAAAATCCGTTTCAGTCGATCGTCGCAATTCCGCAAATTTCTCCGACTTCTGCTGGGAAAATTTTCAAATTCACTTTTCGCGGATCGGAAAATTTTGGCGATGCGGAGCGAAAAGGCCGCTCGGGGGCGCGATCCGGCGCCGTGGCAGGAACAAAGCGAAAGTTTCGAAGCGAACGAAAAATGAAAAATTGGAATTGGACGTCCGCAGTTTTGACAGACTTTTCCCAAGGCGGAAAAGGATTCAACATGTCCGGTGGGAAACGCCTTATTTTTCCGTAAACAGTTATCATTCAAATGTTGTTAATTTTTTTCCTTCCCTCTCTTCCTTTTTCTTTTTTACCGGAGTTTTCGCCCCTCAAATCGCGTCTCATTCTGTGCTGAAACTCCCTCGTCTGGCGCTCCCCCGCAGGAAAATTCCTCCAAATTTTATTAGCGTTTCCCTTCGGTGCGTCGATTTACGTGCGAAAGAATTCGTTTTAATTTTCCAGTTTGTCCCTCGCTCTTTGCGGGGCAGTTTCCGGGCCGCTGCTTGCCAGGATCGTTACGGGGTCGTTGGTGGCGAATGCGAGGACGCGTGGGAACTTGCTTCGAAAGGAGGCGTCCGGGGCAGAGAAAACGTAGGAAGCGTCCGCGCCGCGAACGACGCGTTCGGGCCTCGCTGGTCCTGCGGAAAGAGGCAGAGATAATTCGCCCGGAAAAGGCTTCGTCGCCGCAGATTTTTCCCGATTCCCCAGCCGATCGAACGAGGTCTTTCCTAATGATCCGTGCAGTCATTCATCATCCCGGGAAGCGGGATAGAGGAGGAGTCTCCGCGGGAGAAAATTTTCGCTTTCCCCCGCGGGGCTTTCCCGAGGAAGTCTCTCCCCCGCTCGCGGGGGTTTCGCTTGCGCGGTTTTCCGACGGGAAGCCGGGAAATCTCGGGGGAAATTCCGAGAGCCCCCGCGATGCCTCTCCGATCGCCTTCGGAGTCCGAGCGCCCGCAGCCGGAATCGATACTCCCGAGCACCGCCGCGAGACGACCCCGCGGCGCGGCGGGGGGGAAAACTCGGCGGTTTTCGCTCCCGACGTGACAAAACCCGAGATGCGAGTTGCGTCGTGACGTCACGTGTCGGTGACCAAGCCGCCGAAGGGCGATATCGATTGGCGGAGGTCTCGCCCGTCGGCAGCGCCGGGGAACGGGAGTTCGCGACGAGCCCCGCACTTCGCTCCGGCGATGGCTCGGCGTCGGGAGAGGGATTTTTTTTCTCGTTCGTCGCGAGGGAAAAAATTTCCCTTCTCCGGCGAGGAAGCGTCCCGTTCTCCGGGCGAGAGGCGCTCCGTGTGGCACTGCGTGTGACGAAGCGTGCGTTTGATGGAGCTCCCGGAGGACGCAAGCGCGTCGCGCGTGCCGCATTGTGTGTCGCCGTGCGCCGTGCGGGGGGAGCAGGGCCGGGCCCGGACGCGCAGTGCGTTGCACATCTGCAGGTCTTGGTCTCTTTTTTTTTTTTTTAATTTTTCCACAAAATTTTCAGGACATTTTCATTTGTAAATCGGCCGCATTCATGTTGCGCTCGCCGCGTTATTGGTTTTTTTTACCGCAGAGCTCGCTCGCGGCGAAAAGTCCGCGGCCGTCAAAATCCGACGCAACGAAGTCTTCCTAAAAACGGGGTTTCTCACTCGGCTCGCCCTCTGCCGCCACTCCCCGCCGCTGCTGCCCTTTTTTCGCGAGTGATAACGCGCTATCTGAGGTTCTTAACCCAAACGCTGTCGTTTTCCGTTCGTTTTCGAGCCCGAATCGCGGCAAGTGAAAATGGGCCGTTTTTGAAAGGTTTCGGACCCGGTGAAGAAAAAATAATTTTTTTTTTTTTTCTTTCGATTTATCCATTTTGTTCCGCCAATTTTGTTCATTCCTCCACCGAATGCTCCTCATCTGCCGGGGAATTGAATCGGACGCATCCGACGAATGTGTGCCGGTCCCGCGATCGCTTTGTCCCGTTTCAAGTACGCCGTTGTCGATGCCGCGGTGAAACAGAGGAAAAATGAAAAATGGAAGGAAATTCCGGTGTGTGAATGAAGTGGTTTATTTCTGTGTGTGAGTGAAGAAGAGTGTTCCCGACCGAGAGGAGAGAGAGAAAAAAAAAGAAAAGAAAAGAAAAGAAAATATAAGGAGAAGAAGGAGAATATAAAGCGGGATTTGCTGGAAGCCGTTCGTTTTTTGGATAATTCGGAAAAGCGGGCTCCTTAAAGGTTAATCCCTCGACGGAGTAAAAATCGCCGAATACCACGGGTGAGAGCTTCACTTTTTATATTGGCCAAAATCCGACATGTTCGTGGATATTCAAACTCGCCTTTTTTTTTTCTTTTTCCACCCCGCCACGTTCGGCAGATTCGAACAGTTCCGGCTGGACGGAATCTCGCCCCGCTGGACGTTTTCGCTTTCCGAAGTGAGACTGGAAAATTTGGAAACGCGAGTGCCGAATTGACGCTCTTCACTATTTAATGGCCTTCCCCCACTTTTATAAGGTTCGGCTAATCGCTTTACGTTCGGGCGATACAAGTTGCATAACCACAACCCTTTCAAATTATCTTCTTTAATTTAATCATCTTTATTAAACGCAAAACCGAATATACATACACTTAAACACTTTTAATACGCGAAATCCTTTAACGGCTCGAGACTACGCACTATATATATATATACATGCACACATTATTCAGACTTGTTTCGCTTTCCTCGACTCCATCAGCACCACCGTTGCAACTAATGAATCAAATTGAAAATGGGGAAAAAAAAATTCTTGTCAATATAATCATTTCATTCATCAAGTTCACTTATGAATATTTTAACTTCAATTGCACATTCAGAATCGCGGAGAATCGATTACGGGTTAAAATATCTTATGCGGATATAAATATCTCACACCAGCTGAGATGTGATGTTTAAAACCGAAATTTTCCATTAACCGCTCCCAATCGCTTTTAAGGAACAATTTCCTCCTGCTGTAGCGAAGCACCCCTCAAGATTTCATTTATGTGCCAATCTCACTTTATCTGCTGCATCTTCAGCAACTTTGCAATATCCAAAAATTTAACGTTTTAACCTAATTTACACTGAGCCTCGAAACTTTCAGTTCTGCTCCGACCCGATAAAATAAAAATTCTTTTTGACGGGAATTTTTGATATATTTAAAAACAACAAATTGAAATTGAAATTTTCCGCGGTCCAAAAATGATTCACGCCCAAGCCAAGGCGGTTATCCGGCTTCTTAAAATGCTTAAATGGATTTCACTATATGGTAGCGATATATGCGGGTGCTACTATCGCCAACGCAGGTTAATTGCTCTCTCAACATCGCTGTAAGAATCTAAATTTCTACGTGGCAAAAATTTGAAAATTTCGACGAGGGCTTTGTTTATTTGAAGCTTTTCACATTGGCCAGTCAATGAGGAGTGAGCCTTAGATCGAGGTATTCTTATATTACGTGCATGTATCTGTAGGGAGAGAGAGAGAGAGAGAGGGAGAAGAGGAATTTTTAATTTTAATGATGGCTTCCGATATTCAAACCAGGTTTTAATAAGCAATGATAATAAATATGCAAAAGGATAATAAACCTATCGTATTGTCGGCAAAAAAAATGTGAAAATATTGAGACCAGCTTTAAATGAGCAATCATAAGCAAGCGGATACAAATAGCATTGAATAAATTTTTTATTTTTCAGATAAATAATCGCGGTTTATTTATGTTTTAAATTAAAATTTGGTTTTAAAATGCTAATTTTTTTTTTTTTTCATCGTGTTAAATTTCAAATAAGCCAATGATTTTTGTAATTCTAATAAGGAGCGATCCGTGAAAACATTTTGAATCGTCAGCATAGTTACATTTTGTCAGCGTATAAATTCGATTATTGTGAAAGTTTGATAAAATCTGAGTGTTAATATAAAGTTTTTAAATATTATTCCTCTTTAGTCATTTCCCATGCAAATTTTCGGTGCGCCGTCGAAATTTGCACACTTTTCAACTTCCCCGTGCTTTTATAGCATTGATTCTTGTGTCTGCACACACAAGAACCCAACCACGGTCTTAACTTCGACCACATTAATCTTTCCTTCCCGTGAACTGAGATTCCTTCTCATCATTTGCATTGGCAACCTGAAAATCGTTTTCAGTGTATTTCTTTTTCGCCTCTTTTTTCAGTTTGCGATCCGGCAAAAGTATCTTTTCTTGTATTTCCTGTTTTTTCAAGCACCTTCTCCATTTTTACAATCCTCCTTTCCCCCCCTCCCGGTACAGATGAATTGCTTTTCGCGGAGTTCTTTTTCTTTTTCTGAATCTCGCCCCACGCTCTCATCGCCTTGCTGCCTTTGGACTATTTTGAATTTTCCAAAATGCATTCAGACAACGTTTCCCTTACTCTTTTTCCTTTATCGCCCTTTTGGGTTTAGCTTGCGCGTCCGCTTTGAAGGCTTTTGCCCGACGTCGAAATGCACTCCATATCATCCTGCCTCCCTCCCGTTTGCCGCAAGCGGGGTTTTCTTATCCCGACGACTGCAAGATCAGATGCTGCCCCGAATTATGCAAAACTCCCTGCACTCCCTTCCCGTCCCGGAAAAAGGAGCAAAACTCTTGGCGAATTCGAATTTTCCCACATTTTTATAAGGGATCCCTTCGCTTTCCCGTTTTTCACTAACATTTGCTTTGTTTAATGCGTGTTAAACAAAGCAAATGCCGTGGCATCTATCTTGTTAGAAATTTTCCTACATTCGTGTGGATAACAATCGCAAAAAAACACTAAAATCGACTTCTGTATAAAACATCTCACTCCATTAAAATAAACAAGCAACCATTACTCTCAAAAAGCGGTTCTAATTTAAACATTAAAAATACCGATTCGTTAATCTACACTTATATATAAAAATATAATCAAATCGCCGTCGTATAAAAAAAATAACTTTATAAATATAATATATATTAGAATGATCAATGCGCTATCGAATAATACATAAATGCGAACAAAAATCGTGCCACTTTACGATAATTTTATTATAATCCAATAATAAGATCCAATTTTAACTAGCTAATAAAAACTTAAATTTATATATAAATTTCTTTTAATATATCGCATTTAATCTCTTCACGCTCTTGGCCACAAGTATAAACGGCAAATTATGTCCGATAAAAAATTCTTTACATTTTATAAAAATAAACTGCCTTTTCACTATATACCAATATAATATTTTAAGTAAAAATCGAAATTCTTTTATACTATTTTTGTCGCCTGCAAATAAATTATTATATATATATGGTTAGAAACCGTTTTTTTAATGCATTTCCAATAAAAATATCAAGAAAAAAATTTACATACAGAAAGAGTTAATAGGAGAAAACATAGTTATAGTATCGAACATTTTCTATCCTTTACTGAAACCCGATTATAAAATAATATTTTTGAATAGAAAATTACCTTTTTATTGGGTTAAAGATTGTACTGATATAGTTTTATTTCACATTATTCTTAGAGAGCTAAATCTCCATTTTAAAAGGATTTTATTATTCTTTATGGGTCTTATTCAGCGAAACTTCTTGGTATATAAAGCCTTTTAAAGCGTACCAAGGAAAAAAATAATTTATGTCAGATAATAATAAAATTTTAAACTATTTGAAATTTTGTCAGTAATAAATACTCTCAAGAATATAAGGACGTGATTTTTTTTTTTTTTAATGCTCATACTGAATCGGCATCGTATGTATAAAAGTAAATTATATTTTTATATTATTGTACGTGTAATTATAAGAGTAAAATTTTTTCGCTGATATTATTGGGAATCAGGTTCGGGAGGAGAAGGATTTTATGCGACAAAAGTGCATTACCGGGCCGGCTTTTCTCAAATGTTTAATATAGTTGAATAAATAAAAAAGGAAAATTTAATTTTAACACATTTTATTACATGTCGCTTGTACGGGGCATATAAAATGGAGCAAAAACTATGAAGTTTTCTATCGCATTTTCCACGCCTTCCGCTCTTGCTGTGCGTAAACCTTTGCGATAGACAATGTGATCGTTTCCAATTTCATATTTTCAGTTTAATGCTCTGGCGATGGATTTTTATTTATTTTTTGCTCTCACTGCAGATTTCAGAGAGAATTCACGCCCCGGGGAAAATAATGCTTTGGCAACCTTTCATATCACGATGAAAAATATTTGAAATGATTCATTAATCTTTGCAGGAAGTGAAATGCAGAGCAACTTGTCTCTCAAAGAACTGGTTCATTTGCACTGTGAATTATTGGCTACCCTCGTGCGCTCAGGTTTTTCATTTTCTTATTGCGTAAACTTAGCATTGTAATCGATCCTTTTGATTTACATCGCCTGACGATGCTTAAGATAATACATGAAGTAATGCAAGTATTACAACGAACGCAATAGTGGAGTTTAGGGGACAGCGTGAATATCTGTCGGGACGCTAAGGAGTTGTCGAATCGTGGGCAGATAGATTCCTGCGTTTAATAAAACCATTAGATTATGGACATCGTGAAATGAGAACAAACGGTTAGCAGTGTTGAAATATCCAGAAGGTACGGTTCATTTGAAATATCCGAGCAGAAAACGTAATATAAGAGCTCTATGCCGTGGCTTAGGAACCAGGATTTGAGGAACAGCTTCGATGTTGAAAGTTGAAAAATATCGAAAAATGAGATGTCCAAGTACTGCCTGAAACCGGAGAAATTGAATAAAAAACAATTTTTGCCTTTTTTCTGACGGTTCTTCTTGAAACGACGTCTTGAACACCAGTGATAAATCCTGTCAAATATTTGGATACGAAAAGAAGTTTCAAAATTATATGAAAAATTTAACATTTACATGAGCGCCTTATGCGAAAAGCTAACATTCCGGGGGAAGAAATAACATAAAACTGAAAATGAATTAATGATGATTATTCTTACCGCTTTTGTGAAACTTGCTGTAGGAAAATTCGGATCTGATAACATAAGGCATAAGTTGAGAGTCACTAATGGAAGGCGAAATTAGAAATTTTTCATGACAGAGGCCCAAAATACAAAATCAAGTTACACCTTCATACAGGTAAATACCTGGGCATTAAACTGAGAAATGCCAAACAGAAAGCTACGTGATAAAAAAGGAAAAAGATTTTAATCACACCTATCGCCGTGTCGCAGTTAAACATCAAACGAACGTTTGAAAGGACTGGAGGACAGCACTTGAGATACTGAAACATCCAAAACCAGTATCGAAATGAAAATATATCGAAAAAAATATGGGAGAAAAATAATGATTTGAAGGGTAGGGTAAAAAGGTTTTTGTAAAAGAATAAATAAAAAGTGCTGCACTAGGAAAGACGAGGAAACAGAGAAAATATAAAAATGGGGTGTAAAAAACCAATTTAACAAGATATATCTGAAGCAGACTACTTCCATGAGAATTGTAAAACCGTAAAACAATGGAAAAAAGAAGTTGAACAACGGCTTTGCTGCATAAAGAAGGAAAATCTTTTGAGTGTAAAAAGAAAAAATATTTACGAACGGAGGACAGGAATGAAACATATTTCGTACACATATATATGACCGTAATGAAATTACGAGAAGATAAAAAATACATACGAGAGAGCTTCACAAAAGCACAGGGTACAAAAAATTACCTTTATAGAATTGAGAACGTATAAATAAAAGGGGAAAGGAGTTTCAGCCTTGTGAAATATGAATTAAATGGGCCCGTAAGCACGATAAAGGCGGAAAGTATACGGCACGCTCGAGAAACCGATCGAAAACTAATGGAAAGAAGAAAAAAAAGGACTGGAAAATAGCTGCGGGTCTTGCTGGAAAGCGCACTGATACGGGAAGAAGGGACCACGATTGTTAGTTCAGACTCGCATCACATTCGACAGGGAAACTGCCACGAATGTCAAAGGGAGATGTCTGCACCTCGGAAGGGAAGGAGCTTAAAGGACGCCCCAAGACACGAGCGAAAGAAAGGAGAAATGTTTGGGAACGTAAAAAAAAGCTTTCAGCAGCGTACAAAGGGAAGCGAAAAAGGAGGCCCATGACCCAGGGGTGAGAACGGCCACGAATAAGGGCGGAAGTGGATGTAGTGAATCATGTAGACTATAAACCCAGGATTGAAGGTTTTACAACTTTCCCGAGAACTGCTTGTTTATAAGCAATCAGCAGATTCCAATAAGTTTCTCCTAATCCCATTCGTTTGTGCGCTCGAAACTATCGAAAGGTTTCGCTTTTAAGAAGCCTTTCCTCTGGCTGTCTGAGGTGGTGCAAGTTTGGCGGCAATTTATTTAATGGCGATGCTTATGCCACCAAACGCGTTAAGCGGATGCTGTGCAGGAGGCGAGTCAGAGCGACGTCGCTGGCAAGAACAACAGAAAGAGGACATTCCGCCTTCGGGAACGGGTTCGGACACGCACGTAGTTCGGCATGTTCATCCAGAGGATGCCGGAGCATCCGAACGACCGTGGAAGGCAGCAAATACGCATTGGGATACGCGAAATGAACAGCGGCGGGAGACTAACACAAGGAAACGAGGTGAAGGCGGGAAATGAGAAAATGATCGCGGGGATCGTTGATTAAGAAACGTACAGAGAAACACCAAAAAATTCGAATGTCCCGAGCTTCGGAAGAGTTGCCGTTTTCCGGCGCAGGCAGCGACCGAGGCGGAATACGTGGCTGCCGGAAGGCTGAGGGTGGACCCGGAGAAGCTCGCGCGGAGGTGAGATCTACGAGGAATAATTTCAATTGCGGGAACTGCAGAAGAGAGAACGTCGAAAACATCCAACGCCAGCACGCGCGAGGAACGTCGGAGACCTTACCGGAAAAGAGGAAACGTGGAAGTAGATTGTTTGCCCCTGAGGAACAAGCTGGTGACACTGATAAAGCTCCTCTTCGGAAAATTCGTTACTCAAATTGAGTTTGGAGTAATGATTGCTCATTAGACGCAAAATTGCAAAGAAATCAAATCCGAGAGGGATCGTCGGAAAAGTGTCTGATGCGCAGAGTCGACCCGAGAAATGTTCGCAACGAAAGCACAGAACGGGATGTGACCGCCCCGAATTTGTTCTTCTTCCTCGATTGTTTTGCTATTGTTAAGCGAAAGCACACAAAATCCGCCATTTTCTTTGCCTCCTGTCAACTGCAGAAAGCGAGAGAAAAGCGGAAATCCATCTTCGGTCTTTTTCGCTTTCCTCGGCGGCATCCGGGGAAGTCTCAGCTGCAGGTCTTTCATTCGGGATTCTCCCGGATGGCACGAGGAGAGAGGAGCGGATAAAGGACTTAAGCGGAAGCTCCGAGGATGAAGCAAGGCGAAGGCAGCGGCGACGCTGTTGCTCGTGCCCGGCATCGGAAACGATCAAATTCGCAGATTCCCAATGCGGGAGCTCCTCTTCGGGAGTCGAATCTCTTAAAAACTGATTTTATTAATTAATACGCGGATGGCGGTCATTTATATTCAAAACTTGCTTCCGACAGCGAAGCGTATGCATCCAAAGCGTTATTAATTGTAAAACAGGCATCGCGGTTGGCCGGAACCGTCTCCGACTGCGTGATCGCGGGGTCGGTTCGGATCCTGCGGTTCGGAGGCTCCGCCTGCAGCCTCCAGCGCCGTCAAACATTTTCCTCACTTTTTTTATGGAAGTTTCACACTACATGCAGTCGGTGCGAATAAATCAAAATCTTATCCAGCCAACCGAATTTCGTTAATTCAAAGCCTTTTCGCTACATCCGGCTCGTTGTTTGCTATATCCGCGACCGTGACTTGACCGCGTTCTTCGATAACGTTGCCGTCCGTCGATGGTTTATGCGGCGATGGGTTGCGAGTGGCGTCCTCATTCACGTGGCACTAAAGAATGGGAAACCGCTTCCGGTGCAGAGTGTTTTTCGCTTCCCTAAGGAGGCTGCGCCACGGGAAGGAAAACGGGGAAATCCTTCCAGTTCCTCCTCCTCGCCTTTAACTTCGACTTCCTCCTTACTTAGAGTATCCGGATTCTCCCTTAAAATTCGAAATTAACCCTCCCGAGCTGGAAGTTTAGTTTAAGCGAGCCCTTTGATGGTTTTCCGTCGGCTAATTTAGAGAATTTCTTGCACCCGCGGCACCCCCGAGTGCTTCATGTTATTCGGGAGTGACGGCGTCCGCCGTGGCTTCCTCCAACCCGATAAAAATGTCGCATAATTCACGCGATAATCGAAAATATTGCGCGTACTGTTAAGCCGATGAAACTGATGCAGAAAATTTTTTTTTCTGAATCTGACGTTCAGCGCGAGAGCGGCGTGATACCTGCACGCGGCATTACTTTTGCACAAAAACGACTGTCAGACTCGATTCGAATAGATGTCGAAGCTGAATTTGCTGAACGGAGAGCCCGAAGAAGCATTCTCTTTCAGGTACGGCCTTTCCGCGTGCAGGGCACACTCCGGCAGAACCAAGTATCGATGCGTACCACGACAATCCAATTTCGCAGTGTATACAAAAGCGATGTTTATCTTCTTAAAGCCTCAATTTCTTTTGCGATCACGAAAGGAATGAAATTGCCCCTTTTCGTCACGGAAAGGTTTTTCTTTCTGTTCACCATTGCATTTCACCTATAAATGGTAAAATTTCCTTTAAGGCGCCGTCGAGCATTTACTCAACTATGTAAAAAAGTAATTTGGTTTACTCTGCTGACGCACAATAGTAATATAAACTTGGTTTTACGACTTGCCCATGGCAACTCTGCCGTCTTGTCGAATTTTTCGCTTTTTTTTTTTTTTTTTTTTTTTTTAATTTGCTTAATTAATCTCATTTCCTTCGCAGTTTAGAAAGCTGAAGATTATTTTTGAGCGACGGCACATCCCCGAAGCGGACGTGCTGGAGCGGTCGCGATGCGAATCGACGTCGAAAAGCATGCCACGGAAACGGAGCCAGCATTCGCCTGGATATCCTTATCCGGATACCTCCGATGGGCAACGCCGAAAAGTTCGCCTTTCGGATAATTTTTCTGTCGCTCAAAATCCTTTGAAATTCAGTCCTTCCTCTCGAAAGCTCCTTATTTATTTCAATATTCCTCGCCGCCTAATTTATTAAGTCCCCTTGAGAGGGTGGGACCCATTCAAACCCCTTGCGCAGTTGGCCCCTGCTCAACCCCCAGTCGGGGCACCGGGTTACTGAAAGGAAGCCTCTTTCTGCAGATTTTTCGCCCTCTCCGAGATCGGACGCCGGAAATGGCGTCAAAGTTCGTCGCCGACCCGCTCCTTCCTTTTAGCCCCGGCTCCCGGGAAAGGCTTCGACGCGAAAATGTAAATTTCGCTGCATTTTCCCGCTCTTTTTCGTCGTCCCACCCCCCCCCGCCCCG
>JAOWBB010002470.1:20233-40550 GCA_028565995.1 Ricinus marginatus | reverse complement strand
TAACATGCAAAGACAAACCAGACAGAAGTATTAGGATAAGCAGCTACTGTTATTCCTACCTACAGCACACTTTAGGAGATAAAAGTAAAGTTTTCGGAGGGTGGTACTTTGTAATGAAAGGTAGCAGCACTGGGGGGGTTTAGTATCTCATGACGAAAAAAAAATATATATATATTTATTTCTTTTAAGTTTACCGTGTAATCTTCCGGCACTATGCTCGAATTCTGTCTGAGCTTTTTTCCGTTTTTAAGCGATCGCATTCGTCACGAACGAAAAAGAACTTTTATTTTGTGATTAACTGTCGAGATGTGTGCCCAAAAAAAAAATATATATATATATATGTATATATTCAATATTTATTTTCCTCAGCTGATATTCGTTTCCCTGATTCCAACACATAAAACATTGTACAAAAATAAGAATATCGATTTCGGCTCATTTCCTATCTTCAGGTATATTTTTTTGTTAGTGAACAACTGCGCTTTCAGCGTTCGAAAGCGAAAATGAATGCGGCTTCAGGCATCACTTATTAATTTTTCGGGAAATTCCCGGCCCGGCAGGGAATCGGCGGCTCCGGCAAGATGTCCCGAGTGTTTCGCCGCAGTTTTCGAAATCCATTTGCCGAAGCATTTAAGCCATTGAAATCGGAGATGCAATTTCCATTTCTCCTGCCATTCAACAATAATAATCCCATTCATTTCCTTCCCATTCACTCATCTGGCTTTAATCATCCCTTGAAAGGCAGATCGCTGCGAGTTCCGATGGCGTTTCCGGATCGGGAGAAGGCGGAAAGCCGATTGGCTCGCCGCCGATTGCGCCGCACCCGGAGACGGGCGTCGGGGACGGGGCTTTTTTTTTTTTTTAGGGGGATGCGCCGCGTCTTGGGTTTTCCGCCCCCGTCCGAAAATCGCCTTTTTTTTTGCGGGAGTCGCGCTCGCGGGAATGAGCCCCGCTCCGGAAGCGGGATCTCGCATCGATCACCGCGGAAGGGAAGCAGTCGCCCTAATCCCGAAAGTTCGCCCGAGAGTAATTGCCCGACCCAGATGAAAAGCAGATTTCGGCGATTAACGGGAAGGTAAAAGCAAAAAACCTGCTCCTTTCCGGGGGCTCCGCAGCGGAGCAAAATAAATTGCAGATTTAGGAAAAGCAGATCGGGGGAAGTCTCAGACCAGTATCTGCTAATTTGTATTCTTTTCGGGTAAAAAAGCTTTATTTCAATTTACGGTTCCATTTTTCTTCCTTACACTTATCGGGTAATTTATCAGGGGCAATTCTCTCCTTGGCTTCAATTTCGCCTTTCGAAGGAAATAATTTGATTGCAGGGACAAGTGAAACGGCAGCAAGGAATCCGGGGGGGGGCTCCTTTTGAGAATTCCGCACAAGTCCGGCATAATGCGAAAATAAACGTGTTTATGTATAAATTATCTGCCGGAGCTTTTACCTGCGCAATGCGGGAAAAATCTCCTAATTAGCTCCGTGATAAATTACGCACTTTTTTTTTATTTTTTTTAACACTTCGCATAAATTCAGTTCGCCTTTATTTTCCTTTTTTCCTTTTTTTTTTTTTTGAAACGTATTCAAATTAGAGCAAAAGATTATAGTAAAAAGAACAAACTGTTCCATCATTAATACCCCTTTGGCGGAGGGCATTTTGCATTAAAGTCACCTATTCCGGTGCTTAACTTTTTCTTTTTCTAACTTCCCTTGCAGGAGCATGCGAGAAACCGTCCGCAGCCACCTCGGATTCCGCGTCGAGTATCGTTTCGACCGGGGTAAAAAAAGAAAAAAAAAATACAGAAAGACGGAGCGAAATCACAATGGGCTTGTGGTAAAGGAAGAGGGTTGTCAAAGAACCCGAATTTAATTAGAGTTATTTAGTACGGCATACAACAATGGGTAGGGCACATGGTTCGAGAGGATAAGGCTAGGGTTTCACTACAAGGTGATGGTTTTTAAGCCCGAGGGAAATCACAAACGGGATAGGCTCGGATTTTGAATGGAGGCATAATATGAAATCAGACATCGGGGGATTGGGGTAAATCGAGTTGATGATATGGGCCTTTGACTTAAACTGAAACCTTATATCCGGGTTTATGGAGAAAAAAGCGAGTTACAACCGGGTTTCGAAAGTTTCTCCTTTAAACGAATCATTTTTCCTTGTGCGTAATTAAAAATCGGATTAATCGTGCAGATTGGACAGACGACAGCGTTTCGTCGGGCACCCGCGTCCCGCGAGTGGTGCAGTACAGGTTTCACTTCACGATTTTGGCAACTGAAGAAAGAAATTTGAGCTTAACAGGTATCCAAACCTCCCGAATGAAATACGTAAACTCCTAACTGATGAATAATTAATTTTTTTTTTTTTCTTTTTTCTGTTGAGAAATACACAATGCGCAAATCGCGTCTGCAGAATAAGGTGCGTAAAAACCGATAGCGGTCCGGTTTGCCGGAACGGCACTCTCACGGGAATCGAACGATTGTCCGAACGAGTGGCGCCGGGGAAAGGGCTCCGGATTTTCCTCCAAAAATTTTGAAGGAAGAAGAAAATTTTTATTTTTCCCCGATCGCCGACCTCCTACGAGATTTCAAAGCCTCGTTATACGGACTTCGCAGCGGGTCGAATTTTGAGTTTTCAAAGCCGTTGACTAATTAAGCAATGCGGTAAGCTGCGAAACTCCTTCAGAAACTTCTCCCTGGACCGGAAGGAACGGGCTCCCGTCAAATTACGCTAATTGCAAAGGCAGGGAGGAGATCAAAAGAGTGGATTTTGGTCCATCCATCGTTTCATCGGCTCCCGGATGAATTCTCCTCTCCGACACGGGCCGCTGGAGAGAACGTGAAATGATAGGTGAAAGAATTTAAAAAAATGAAAAAAAAAAAAATAAAAGAAAATAGTACGTCGAAGCTTCCAGCAAATTCGGAAACGATCTCCTTTATTCATTTATTGAAAAATGATAATCCTCAAGTTGACGGGGACGGGAAAATCCCTTCGCCTTAAGCAGAAAGCATTTTGGGGGCAAACCTCGGCTTGAACGGGAACTCGTCTTTAAGGGCTGCCAACTTTATATACGTGACTTTCCCCCCCCTCCCCCCTCCCGCACACACAATCACACCCGGTTGAACTTTCGCAACTTTCGCTTTTGCGAATTCGCGCCTAAATCGTCATCTTTTTGATACAAAATTATCTACTCCCCTGCAGTACTTTCGGTAATGGAAAATATCCCCCCGCTTTGAAAACTTGCTCGGCTCTAAAATCATTTTTGGACCAATGAGCTGTGCCGCTAATTACGAATTAATGTCCTTTCCCCTCTCTCTCCCCGAGAATAAAAGCAGTTCCTTCGGAAGGAATCGAGCTTAAAGGCGTTACCGTTAAAGAAATAAATCAGAGGCGCCGGGAAAGTCAGCCGCCGCCGAAGGGGCGGATAACCGATTCTCCGGCACCGGAAGTGGAAAAGTGCTGCCGACGCGATCGAAAAGGTGTCCCGAAAAAGGTTTCCGTCTCGAGCACTCGCGCGGTTGGACCGAACCCCGACGTCGTTGGCGTGCGGATGAAGAAGTTGCAAAATTCAGAGTCGAATTCTCGATTTGTGGCCGCGGTTCGCCCTGCCGGATCGACCATTGTTGGCGATTTAAACGGTAACTTCATAAAAAAAACCTCGGGTTGCATGCGGGAAAGACTCTCGATTCCTCGATCAAAGATGAACCAAGCGAACGACGGACTGAATCACGGAGGCCGTAATTATAATCTCTGACGGGGAGATTTTGAGAGAACAACAGAACGCCGAAGATGTTTTTCCTGACGGAGCCTTAATAATGCGCCCTACTGAGCAGTGACCTTTTAACCATGGATTCGGATTTACATCCTTTAATACAAGTTTGCTATTGTAAAAAATTGTAACGAGGGGTGACGAAGACAATGCCGAAGGGGTTGCTACCCCGTTGTGTACTTTTTAATGAATTTCCAGTCCATTTGATTAGAAATCATATAAATACGGACCGGTTTTCTTTTTGTATTTCCAACTTCAAATTTTATTAATTGATTCTCCCTCGGAAATAACATAATCATCGTGGAAGGATTTCCTTTTAAAAAGTCTTTCACCATCTTAACCGAGTTTTTCTGCTTTGCCTTTGCTTTGAGCCGCGAGCTTTTTCCTCGTCTGGTCCTCGCGCGCAAAAACGAATTCTCCGGAGTTTTGGAGGGATCGCCGGACGTTCGATCCTGCACGGAGCCACGGACGAGGTGACCGAGGCGATGCCGGGAACGGAATGATTTCTGGCAGAATACGTGAAGTCGAGAGACATCGCGTTGCGAATGCCGCGGGCAGTTTTTAACAAATATTACCCTTCGCCGGTATAAAATAAGAAAAAAGAAAGAAAAAAAAGTAAGTCATTTCGCAGTTTCAAAATTACTTTGCCAGATAGTTACAAGTCAGTGATTCCCTTTTATTCTCTCTTTTTACGAGCACTTCAAAAATTTTTAGTAGTTACTAAAAACTTCCTTTGAGTTTCATAACTCAGAAAACAACTAACGAACGGAGCCGCTGACTGGGAAATTTCGCTTTGTTAATCGACGACTGATTATCATTTCTGAACGCGGCCGGCCCGGGTCTGAGATCAAAATTCAGCATCCAACGACGTCGGGATTTCGGCGTGATTCAGCCCCCTTTTTTTTTTTTTTTAATTTTTACCAATGCTGTTGACTTAATTAATCAGCGATATCAAGGGAAAGTTTTAGGAAAAAACTTAGCTTATTTGTTTTACCGTGCTCTAAGCAGAGGAGATCAAAAAGTTGTATTGAAGAGAGTGCTTTTGTATTTGGTAAAAATGGCATGTTACCCCTTGTCAAAAGCAGATTTTCATCCATTGTTAAAATTTTCTGGCGACGAGGTTTATTTTTAAAATTATGTGCAAAATGAAATATCCCTAAATTTTCTATTAAAATTCAAAGAGGAAAATTAACATTGTTATTTGCGCGATGCCCCTGGAGAAACCTATTCCGCCCGTTGCTTTACAGTAAGGCGGAATGCTTTCGGATCGAACAAAATAAACAGCGGGAGAGTGATCTCATTTGTTGCAGGTAATAACTGAAACGATACCATGCAAGTTGCGGTGCTAAAACAAATAGGGAAACACTCCGGTTGCGTCGCGGAAAGAGGATTGCGAAGTTTGAAAAACCGCCCAGGATGAGTTAATATTTTGTGTAAATTCTTGTCAGCCGCGATGGATGAAAACAATGAATCGGTCATGAAATTCTACAGAATGCTCTTTCAGTGAAATGTAATCCGAAATTTTTATTTCCTACAGCGATGATGCCACGAGGTTGTTTAAAATTCGGCGGCCGAACACGGGAAAGAAATGAGATTCCGAAAGAATTTTACATGGTGGGGAATAACCGCGGAAGGATTTAATGCCGAATACCACAGCAATAATTGTGGCAACCCAAATCGCTAATTCATTACACTGGTTCGAAATCCGAGGCAAACGGAAAAAAAAAAAAAAGACTTCCCCCCCCGGACAGCGAAATTTCGTGTTTTATTCCGCTTCTTATTCCACGTCAACAAGAAACACGTTTCCCTAATTCATCATGACCGTGGCGGATTGAACAAAAACTTTGTGCAGTTTAGCAGATGAAAAAGGTTTTCACGTGACAAGATAATTGGACGAGACAAAGCCAGAAATAAGACACAAAGATAGAGCTTTCGACTCCGGATGATAATTTCAGAAGTTGGAGATGCCTCGTCAGATCTAGCCAGGTTCGGGCCTGGCACTGACGGATCAGCTTTCGATTCTGGATCCGAGGGCCTGGAGCTCGCAAATCTCTTTTATTAGCAGAAAAGATTTCCGGCAAGATGGAAATTGCTTAAATTAAATTATGCGACCAAGAGTTCGGTGTCGGTTGGGCCCTTCTCGAACGCCCTTTTCAACCCCTCCGTTTGTTAGCAACCCTTAGCTTCGAATGCAATCAAGTTCGATGGATTTCTCCCGCGATTGGATGACGAAGTTTCGGGACCGAGTGACAAATCCTCTTACCCCGTGACCCGAACCGGCGGCATTAATCGGAAAGAGGAGAAAATTTTCGGAAAGCGCCGGGCAAAAACGCGAGCGAAAACCCGAAACACGGAGAGGTTCCCGTCCCTCGAATGTGAATAAGATCCTTCGGAGGCAATAAATCTGCCGCAGCCGGGGAAAACTTTTCATACGTTGCCCGCCTCTCCGCATTCGGTTCGAATTCAAAAGGAACCTCAATCTTGGTTTCGGGTAAATCGGACAAATCCAAAATTTAAAGTTTCGCAACTTGCAAACGGTTGCAGAAACCGTAAGTGAATCAGTACCGGGGGAAGAAGCGGTTCGCGGATCTGATCCATAATCTCCTCCAATCTGTGCAACCATCAAAAAGTAATAAATTTGATTGATGATGAGCTGGACCTATGAATTGCAAGCATTTGCAATGAACGACGTCGGATGAGAAACTCCGAAAAGGCTCAAATCGGGCGAGGACGTAATCCATGCGGATTGTTTCCCCGGGTGGGCATGACGAAGGTGAAGGAGCCTCTCTGCCGTCCGGGGAGTCCGCGGTTCCCGGATACACCATTCCACGTTCGGAACGGTGAGAATTAAAATTTCAGGGGGACCGCGGGGATGGCCGGGGATCGAGCTTAAAAACCCTTGCGATCGATCTTCCGGCTCAAACCTGAATAATATTCAAATCCCTCGTCCATTTGTGCATTTTAACTGGGCTTTTCCGCTTTTACCCCTGGGAAATTCACCTGGGTAAAAAAACTGCCGGTCCCGGCAAGGGCGAAAGGCCGATTTCCCGTAGCGGGACGGATTAAGACGTTTGATTCGCGAAACCGAAGATGTTCAAAGAGGCGCGCATCGGTCAGCGCGCCAAACCCAAAATTGAGACACCTTCCGGAAGGGCCAGATCGCGATCTTTAATGTTACATGCATAGCAACGAAGTAATGGGAACGTAAAAGGCTCAGCACACGTCCACCCATTAGGACCGTTGAGGACGAGTGTGAAAAATTTTAACGAGAAAATTCCCAGGCACCAGGTTAAAATTGCACATAACTTGGGTTTTTCAACATCTTCCTAACTCTGATAAATATCCTTTCCCATTTATTCCAGTGCCATTAGTTGAACGTGACACGTTTTATTAAGACCGTGAAGGAGGGCCCCGGCGCACCCCTTTTGCAAAAGATTTCCACCCCGCAATCCATATAATTCATTCTAAATTCATTAACTGGAAGCGGTGACGAACAATAACTGTTCTAATGAGCGAGAGCCGTTTGAATTTTATTGGAGTTTCTCGCTGCATTGCTTGTTAAAAACAATTTTACACCGGAGGAAAGGAAAAAAAAAAAAAAAAGAAAGAAAGAAATGGGTGGAACTTTCGAACCTGGAGAAAAGTGCACGGGGCCGCTGTTGTACGTACAGATTTTCCCCCGCGCGGATTCCGGAGTGGAAAATTTCGGAAAATGAGTCTCTCGAGGTGCAAAAGCGTAACATAAATTCGATGGTTTTCCGTTATTATGGTCCATCGTTATTTTTTATTTTTACGAAATCCAAAATTCCGCTCCGGCATTTCGCTCCGAGCCTTTTCCTTTTCGCGCATCCTTTCGCATTTGCCGCAAACCGTGGTGGGAAAAAAAAAAAAAAAAGGAAAAAGTGAAATTAATTTCGGGACGGGAAAATAATTCTGATTTCCATTAAACATATTCGTGGCACTCGCCGAACATGCGACGGAGCTTTTCTCCATTCGCGTTGCTAATGTCGATTTAGAGGGAGTTTCCTAATGGGTCCCGGGAAAATTTTAAGAACTAGTTACAAAAATTAAATATTCAATCAAAATTTATAAGTTCCGCCTCGATGGAAATTTATTATGCTGCTGCAATTTAAGAAAACGGAATACAGCGGTCCATGAAATTATAATAAGGAGTTGGTAATTTTTTTTTTTTTTTCTTCCACGGAATCCATTTATTATGAGAGAGAGAGTGGAAAAATCATTTGTTAGGAATCGGAAAATTAAATGGAGATTGTTTAGACGTTCAAAATGATTTACTTTTCACCGTGAAAAACTTGCATAGATCTCGGTTTTTCTCCTTCCGGAACCTTTCCGCGCGGTTTTCCGGTGCGGATCGGACGCCCATTTTGGCGGCAGAACGCTTCGGCGATCTGCAAATGGCTTTTGCCGCTGCGGCTTTGGCGGGGAAACGATCCCGGAGTCCCGGACGGGTCCGCCGGGAAGCATTAAAAGCCCCGTCCTTAAAAATGAAGGCGCCTCATCCGTCATTTATCAAATGGAATCCCGACTCTCACGGGGGGGGGGGACGGACGGGGGGGGGGTCACTTCCTCCCGTTTAGCCGAGCCGCGGAAGCTTCCGCCTCGCGGTGATGGATTCCTCGCGTCGACGCCGAACGGAGCCCTCCTCGTCCTTTTTCCCGGACGTCGTCGAACTTATTAAAATCGTGAATTGAGTTCGCGCTGTTCCATTAGGATCGGTTCTCCGGGGTGGCGGGGAAAGACGGATGGAGGACGGAGATCGAGCCCTTCCAGAGTTTCTGGAGTGCGGTGCTCTGTTTTTTAAAAAAAGGAAAAGAAATTTCGTTTTCGGCATTGCGACCGCCTACCCCAACGCCGAAGTAATTAAATCAAGCGGGAGAACGAAATGGGAGGCTGCTCCTCAAAATTTAATGGACGCTTTGCCGGTGAGACCGCGGTTCTCGATGGTTTATGGAAAGTCGGAGCTTTCGCTCCGCCGAAATTCCCCATTGTTTAACGTTCTCTTTCGCGAAATTTCATTGTTTGGCTTGTTCATTCACGTCGATACCCGCGGGGAATATTTCCGCGTCGTCTTGCAAAATGTTAGACATCGCGGAAATTAATGTACTTTTTTACCGGGATTAATTTAAAAGGAGAGCTCTTTAATGCAACGCCCACCGAACGCGTGGCGTTCGTCTCAGCGGCAAAAACTGGCGGACCCAATCCAAATTTATCTCCAGGATTCAATGTTATTTTCTACGTATCCTTTCACTTTCAAACCTTTTCCAGCTGCTTGCTCAGTCGGTACCCTGGCCGAGAGCACGCACAAGATGTGTACTTCATACCGTGATTTTAGCGCGGCAACAACACTGGACAATATCTCGGGCCTTTTGCGAAATTTTGTGTACACTCGAATTTTTCAAATATGTTATAAATAAAAAAAGAAAAAAAAAAATTAAAGCTGCTCGGCTTTTATTTAAAATCAACTTTTTTCTCTTCGATCCCGACGTTTAAAAGCGAATTGTCCAACAATTTTGTTGTCGATTATCGGTTACTTTTTTTGTCGTAATTGTTCGGGTGATGATGAATTTTGCGATTAAGAATTTTGACGTTTCCCCCGAGCATGCATGCATGCATTACCCGCTTTGCCGGAACCTATTTGATATCGAATTAAAGGCAAACCGCCCGTAATGTAACTTAATTTCGATTTATTAATCATGCGCCAGAAAATGAAACATGTCCTCCCTAATATTGCGGAAGCAATAATCGGCCACAATGGAGAATGAATCATATTAAAGAATCTTACGGATGATGAAAAATGGAACTGGAAAAAGGAATGTATTGCTCCTGGATGATACAACAAATTCTTGTGTCTCTGTAACTAATCGGCGGAGTTCTTTTCATTGGACTCTCCATTAAATTACACGGCCTAACATTATAATTGACACTATTCGTCGTTTCTCCCTTCCCGGCCATTCTTCACATATATCCGGACAAAGTCAATTTAGGGAGAACAGAAGGCGAAGTCGATGGCATCCCTCAGGATGGGAGACCCTCGTTGATTTTTATGTAATTCTTATGCCGAGAATCGAAATTCGGGGATGAAAATTCGCATCCCTCTTTCCTACCCCTACCACCATAAAGTGATTGAGTCTATTTTCCACGGACCATCAATCAGCTGAATCATCCCTTATTTTCCTACAGACAACCTTTAGACGCTCCCTAAATGTATACGTATCGAAGCAAAGAGAATTGATTGATGCCTTTCTTTAGAAATAATGAGTTGAATGCGAATTGTTTTTTTTTTTTTAAGATTCTAATTCACTGCCTGATCCCCGCAAAAATAAATGGGGTCGATGGAAGAGATTGAAAATAGAGCGAACGATAAACATATATGCGCGTATACATTTACATACAAATCTACATGTGTTTTTGAGTATTTTTCAATTTTTGGACGGCCGTTAACTTGAAAAAGGGCCTCACAAACGACTTCAGAAAATTTAAAAAGAAAAAAAAAATGGTAAAATTATATTACTTTGAAAAGTTTCAGAATGAATTATGAAGCAGCCGTAACACAAGCAAATTCACCAGGCGAACAAACTGAATTGTCAACGCCGAATCCACGGGAGAAAATGAATTTTTATGTTGCGCCAAAGCGAGAAGGAAATGTCGGATGATCTTCGGCAGAAGCAAATACGCACGGTGAAAATGCCGCCGAGTTTGCTGCGGTGAATGTTCGCTGAAATATTCAAGAAAGAAGTTTCAAGCTTCACGGAATTTTCCGACAGCGGGACAAACCTCATTTGAATGAGCGATAATTCACGTATCATGTTTAATGTTTAGTTCAATAATGGAAGGATTCGATTTCCTCTCGGGCAGTCATCGTTTTCGGGATCGTTTCCTTTCCGTGACCGGCCGAAACCTTTTCCTCGTCATCGTGTTGGGTACTTTCGATCTGTAGCCGCTGCTCGAAAGTGGAAGCTGAAGTATTGAGCGGTTCCAATTTCTCGTTTCCGAACAGAGTTTTCGATTTTCTTTTTGGCCAAAATAAAAGAAAATAAAAAAAAAAAAAAAAGTAAAGTCAAACTCCTGCCTTAATTTATGGGACGTTTCGGACCGGTATTAACAGCATCAAATTTTCAGAAATTCCAATCGTCAGATTTTTACCTTCCCTCCGAATATTCAAAACGTTTCCTCTGCCCAGTTTAAAGTTTCGGAAAAAGTGAACGAAAAAGGTACACGACGCGAAAGATGAAAATATGAAAGTGAGCTAGAGCCAAACAGGATAGTCGAACAATTCGAAACTTTTGTCGAATTAATACAGTAAAAGGAATTAACTTCCTTTATTTTTATTATTATTATTTAATTTTGTCTAAACCTCCGAATAATATTCACTTATCGATTAATTGATATGTCTTAGTCGCAGAGCAAAAAATTACGATTTTTGAAATGAAACTTGCGGCACGGGGAATTATAATAATAACATGAAATTAATTTAATCAGTATCAATTAAAATAACGGATTTAACACCACAGAGACTGTGCAGAACTTTTGATCTTAAACTTCAATATTTACTTCTATTCTCTCAGGATATTTAAAATCATAAGATGGTGAAGTTGGTTTTTACAGGATTCTGAGCTTTCTTAAAGATGTTTTCTGGTAAGTGTTTTCGCTGTACAACCGTGCACAAGCTCTTTCCGGTTACAATTATAACTCTGCCACATGTCGATTTGTCGACTTGTGATCGTCGAGATCACACATACGTTCATCCAAACATCAAGGGTTACGTGGAATACGTTCCATATGTGAGACATGAAAAGAAACCATTCCATTTATGTTTAGGTTTTCCTAAACTTTTTTTATGACAAATAATATAGCATTAACAATTAAATCGTAGTCCATTTATCTATTACCAATAAGGAATCGAAATGTCGAAAATCGTGGTGCAGGACTAAGAAAAAGAAAAGAAGAAAAAAAACAACATAAAGAGAATGAAAACCATTTTAAGTACCGAAAAATTTCATTTTTAAACGGCGAACTATTCCATCTAAATATCACTGTTGAAGATTATTTTTTTTTTTTAAAAGCGAATCGATTTTCGTTTTCGAAAGACGTATAAATTGCTTTCCACCAGTTTTATATTTGTTTTGCCATATTAAAATTCCTGCATCTCAGAAAAAATTAATGTCTTTTATTAAAACGTCAAAATTGGTGTGGTCCGAAAATCGACCATAATTCAAACTGTAATCATAATAAAAGCCCGTTATACATATATTCCCTCTTAATATCCATTAATGAATTAATACCGAAGCATTCTCTAATAAGTTTAAGCATTTAATTTTGCTTTATAACATTTTTAGGTACATTCTGAAATGCATGCAACATTATTTTTAAAAAGGTGGTCCCAAATGCGCAGAATTTAAAAATCAAGATATTTTATAGATAATTGCGAAACATTGACTTTAATAAATTGTATTATCATTTCATATTCCTTAATTCATATTAAAAGCATTTGTCCGCAATTAGGTGGAGTGCATAATAATAGCAATAATAATAAGAATAATCGTCTTTTGGGCATTAAAAAACCGTGTTATAACCCAGTAAATTCTATAATTTTCACGTGGGGATTCTGATATTTATACATATATATGTACAGTACACTTAAAATCATGAAGGCTTCTGTTTTTTTTAACAACTTTTAACTGGCTTGCTGAATTTGGGAATATGCGAAACGGATCGCGGGATATGACTTAGAGGAAAAAAAAAAAACCGGAGAAAAAAAAAATTTTGCATTTTCCTCAGAAGTAAATTACATAAAAATATCTTAATATATCCCGCTAACTAAATGTTTTTTTCCTGCAATTTCCCGGGGACGGCAGAAAGATACGACGAGGCATTGTCTAATTGTGGTTTTGGTACAAAAGGTTTAAAACTTAATTATTTTATTTTATTTTAAAAATTTTTTACGGGGCTCATCATTCAGCACAATGGTGACCCATTATTAATTCCTCTCAAAAAGGCCGAGACTAACTGAGCCTTTTGCGGATAATTCCCGGGGAATGAATTTCTTAATTGTTTTCAGCGAAATAAGAGCTTCCTGGGACGGAAAATTCGGAATTTTGCAAAATTTTAACCCTGCCTTAGAAACAAAAAGGAATCTCACGGGTCCGGGTTTGTGCTTTGCGAAAGCGCGATCGAAACCTTTGTTCGAGTAAAAATCCCGACAAATTACCGGTTCCTGAGCTTCGGCATTTAATTTATCCGCAATGTAACAGAAGACCGAACCAAGAATTATTTAAATCCGAGAGCGTCGCGCACAATAATTTCATCAGTTTTTATTCACTGTTCGAATCTGAAAAAATTTTGATCAAGGAGTTTGCCTTTGCCGCAGGAATTTTCCGGTCCGGAAATTTTTTTTTTTTTTTTTTCATAATGAAAAAACTAATGTATTTTAATTACGCAAACGCATCCTTTTGCAGTCAAAACGTGTCATTCGAAATTAAACGGAACGAAAGACATTATCAATATTTTAATGAATTAAAAATTTTTTTGTTTCGGGGCTCGCGCCCCGCGTCCGATGGATGTATTTTGCACCGGAAAATGCAGTCGCAGAAGTTTAAGCTTATTGTATGAGAAGGCAGTTTCCGTATCGTGGCGGGAGAGCCTTTCGCACCGTGGAACATTATGCCGTTCGAGATTAGGATCGCAATATTTTCCCGCGTTGCCGAAGGTAAGGGAAACCGGGATGAACTATAAACGCAAGTAACCTTTCAGCAGTGGTGCGAAAGCACAAAAGTAAAGCATGATCCGAGCGATGAAGTGTTACATAAAATGTGACATTTTTTTTTTTTTTTCCTTTATTCTTTATTTTTTCAGAGGGGGTTAAATCAACATAAGAATGGGAAAGTAAATATTGTAATTCTCAGTTTTATGGAGAAAAAGGAAAAAAAAAAAAAAAAAAAAAAGAAATTTTTATTATTCTGCAAAAGCCCTTATGTGCAGCATGCGATTTTCCGGCGTTTGGCGTGGTGCCTCGACAGCGCGGGAAAATTTGATTTAGGAATGACAGAAGATGGGGTGAAGGAAAACCGGAAACCGATATGGGCGGGGGAGAGGGGTGAAAAAGCTGCTTTTTTTTTTTTTTGGTCCTTTTTAAAAGTTTTCCCATCGTAATATGCTTCATTAATCTTGATCGCGTCATTATGTCGTCTCCGAATGCAGGAATGTCAGTTTCATTGTGGTGAGGAATGACATGTCGTACCTTGGAAAGGCAGGGTCCCGTGTTTACTTCCGTCGGATTTCACGATGTTCGCGTCGAGTTTCCCCGTTCGCCGGGAGCATCGCCCGTCTGAATGTGATCCCGCGATCTTGTTAATTGCCTTAACTCGCGCCGCTTTACGGTGGCCCTGACTTCAAACAGGAATGGGTTTGATGTTCGAAACCGAGTCAGAAATCTGTCGCAACACTGAAAGCGCTCGGTGGGCAGCGAAACACGCTGAAGCAATATCTCCTCACGTCGGTTTTCTTCGCACAGAAAACTGTTGTAATTAAAAAGTTGTGTGGAAAAATAATTGTGTTATTGGTAGCTAACAAAAATTTAATATATCAATTGGGAAAAATCACTAAAGGAAAATCATCAGGTATTTCTTAGACGAAACCAATGTTCATTCGTAAATTCATAGAGACAGGGAATGCGGATTTGGTTGATAATTAATGGTGACCTATAAGCACAGGCTCGCTTTATGTAATTATTTTGCTATAAAAAAAAAAAAAAAATTTAAACGTATATATAACTATCGTTTAAAATGTAGCATCTTACAAAATTTAATAATTCGTTTTGTGAGAACTAAAAATCATTGTATAGCATTATGTAAAAATGAAATAGAAAATAATTAGCTACATTTACAGATTGCGTGAGTGTAGATTTTTCCGTTGCAATTTTATCATTTGCCCCTCCGATTAGGGTATCAGGTGAAAAAAATTTTCATATGCATTATATACATGAAGGAAAAGAAATTCGGAACGATCTCGCTGTGCCAGCACTTTCGAAAGACGGAGCGGAAGAGAGAAGAAAAAGGTGGAAATGCAACCTGATTGTTCCTAATGGAATGTCAAAGTTCCGCAACGATTTGAATTGGAACAGGAAAATGGTCAGAAGATGTGTAAAAAATACATTTACGATTCCTTTGTCTTCGGCAGCAGTTTTTGCTGTTTGTCTCATTTTGAAAGTATCTTTTTTAATGTTCGAACGGAAAATTTACACCGCCAAAACACTCTGCTTAAAATACTACGATTTATTTTTGCGGTATTGTTGAGCAAAGGTAGCGCGAAACGACATCGAACATGTTTTTTACTGAATGACACGTTGAAAAGCAACCAAAAGCTCTTTTTTGTTCCCCCCCCCCCAGTAAATCACGGCATCAGCAATGAAATGGGACTCGAAGTATTATCACTCACATGAGCTCCGGCGAGGCGTTTTTAACTTCTACAGCCGAAGCCAGGTTTCGGTTCCGAAAATCGTGGAGAAGCTTTCGGTTAGTTATTATCCAAGGGGTAGCATCAGTGAAATTCGTTTTCAAACCTACGTTGCGGAGTACACTCAATGTTGACTGCTTTTAGACGCATCAAGAACCCGTATTATGCAGAAATTCGCGGACTGCAAATGAAAAGAAGCACCACAAGAATTAAATCACCGATGTGGATTGCACTGAAATTTTCATTTAAAAAAAAAAAAAAAAATTCACGTTTCAGGTTCATGAAATTCACCCTCACTGCAACGCAGCAATGACACATACGAGTATCATGGTATCTAGTTAGTACGAATAGAAACCGGGTTAGGAATACTCTTCGGAGTTTATCTAAAGAATTAATGAAAGCAATGTGAAATTGGATGGCCTGTGGTAAGTAATAAACTGCAGGTAAAAAATGGTAAAGAACAACGTGGGAGGCCTAACCCAACCTGGAGGATAATCAACGGCATTAATTAAGTGATCCATCAATCAAAACGTAGGGTTTGAAACCTTTTAAACTATAAACTGCATCAAGAACAAGAAGGTTTCTTCTGCTTTTTTTCCATAAAATTTCAATAAATCCTCTCCGAAATTTAATTCCTGTTGGTTTTTCTTATCTATTCATTAGTAAATGCGACAAACATAAACGGGGCTTCATCGTTCAAGCTCCAGCAGCAGAAACCTGGAAGTGTAAAAAACTCGGCTCACTCATACGGAATTGGGGAGGTTCGGAGAAAATTAAAAATTTTCGATTTTTCGCACCAATTCGCGCATCACTTTCCCTACGAGAATTTTTATTTCAGCCCTGGCGAATGGCATTCAGCGCTTAAACAACAAATCGGGGATGAAATTCCCGCATGGAAAACGGCCGAGGCAGTGCTTAAAATTTTTTCCTCGCTAATGTAACCTCAAATTAATGCGATTTCGGTTATCGATTTTGAAATTTGCAATTCCCTATGGCGTGCAATGCGGGCCGTATCTCTGCTCCCGTTCGCGCTGCTTTCGATCGGATTTTCTCCCGGCTCCCGAGACGGTCTCTCGACCTGAGAGTTTCGCCCGGGAGAACGGCGGAGAGGTCCTGACGCCCTCGGTTCGTCCCCGGCGAAGCCACCTCGGTCACCGTGTTGCGGTCGCCAAATTTAACAACAATCGCATAAAGTATCATCGAATCAACGGAATGATGAATAAACGTGGAGCCGGACACGTGGAAGACCTTTTGGAAAAATTATTGATTTTCAACCTAAATCCCACAGCTTACCCGCTTCGATGTTTGGACACTCGCTCATTAATCTTACCTGTGAGGAGAGAAAAAGAGCATTACCACTAATATCTGCTGTGCGAGTTGATATTAATTCTTGTCAAATTTCTCCGGCGTAAGGCGTTCAACCCAAATTGTGTTCGTCCTCAGGTCGCGATGCATTTGACCACGCCATTATCTGGTCGGGAAGGATTGATTGCGGTCGCGACAGAGCTGGTATTTTTTTCTCTCTCTCTTTTTCCCTTCTCCTCAAAAAAACCGCGCGAGTGAACCGAGATCCAGAAAATGTGACCGGCGAGACGCTTTCAGTAACATAATGCTCCGCGACAGCGAAAGATGCGAGAAAAGAAAGGAAAAACAGTTTTGATGTATATCGAACGTTAACTCGGAATACGTGAATATTCCATACGCATTGCGGTCTCTGCCTGCGTCGAAGACTGACGATTGTTCGCCGTTCATGACGGCACCGTTAAATTCCCAAGTCAACCCCCCCCCCGCGCCCCCACCCCTCACCCCCCGGATTCCCGATCTAGCAAATAAACCATTAAAAAAGGGAACGTAAAATATGCGGTCGAATGTCGAGCGATTTAAAAATTGTAATTTACAATTAAGTTGACGGTAAGCTGTGACCGCGATTTTGGAAAAGGAAACTGTGGATAATTCTCCAGGAGAAGAAAAATAAAAAAACATTCGTAATGTTGCCTGGTGCCACGTTGCTGAAATAGAGCAAAAGGCGGTGCGGGGTACGGGGAAAAGGAGGAAAAAATTAAAAAAAAAAAAAAATTTGATGACTGGAAACGCTGGAAACGCAAGATTTATCATCAAACTTTCGTGAAAGCAGACAAAATAAGTTAAACCGGGGCATTATTTACCCTTTATTTATTTATTTATTTATTTATTTTTTCAAATCCTTAGCATTAACCACGGGAGACCATCCACTTATTATAATTTAATTTCCATTTCTCACGTTACCGAAGAAGCGTAGTTTCCGGATGGAAAAATACGGAAAATATATATATATATTACACCGTCATTAAATTATTCACCTTTTCGACTGATCTCAAATGGAGGAAGGAGAGAAAAAAAAAAAAAAACAAGTTTCCTAGTGATACTTTAAAAAAAAGATGGGCAATTTGCGAAGAATAATGAGATTCACGGAAAAACTCCCGAGTAATGAATGGTTTTTCTATGTCATTTAATAAATTGTTTCAAAAGACGTTAGCAATGAAATTTAAAACCGAATGGAAAGCTACAAGAAAATGCTTTCATATTAAAATACTTTAAAATGTTGTAAAAGAAAATTTCCTCCCCGGGAACATTTAAAAAAAAAAAAAAAAAAAAAGGCGGAGTGAAGGGAAATTTCATGTTAATTTCAATGTCGCGAAAGTCACAGTTTTTAAACTGCGAACTTTTCAAGTCCGGTTAGGAAAAGCGGAAGAGGAAGGAACTCAGATTCGGGCTCCGCGCGGTCGGATCCAAAAGGGGAGCCTCCGAAAGGGCAGGCGGCGGGCAAAAACCGGCGGAAAAGCCATCGGACGCGGGCGTCGGTTCCGGAATTTTGCGTCGGAGCGAGGGCGGACAAGCGTCGGGGGAAAAAAAAAAAAAAAAAAAAAAAGCATCCGGCCGGGGGCTTCTCCGGGCAAGCGGCGAGGTTGCGAGTGCAACGCGCCTCGCATAAAATCGAAACGCTTTGCATGAAAGGGCCGCAATATCGGGAACGGAGACGGGGAAATGAAGGGTTTTCAATTTGGGGATAAAAATCGAAATTGAATTTGGAAAAATTTCTTTGATGTGAAACAGTGTTTAAGTTCCTGGGTAAAATTTAACGGAAAGCTCAATTTTCTCATATTCATCCTTATTAGTTTTTCTTTTTCTTTTTTTTTCCCCCATTTTTTCCTCCTCCGTGGTCCCTTTACGGCTCAGCGTCCAATGAGCTCTTCTCCGGGAGACTGATTACCTGGGCTAACAAGGGGCCGCGAGGTTTTTCCAATTTTTAAATCTGCTTCCCCCAAAGGGAAACTTTTTTAAATTATCTCCGCGCTTTCTTTTTTCAAATCGACGGCGACTTTATCCGTCTGATTAGCGGCGGATCGGAGAAAGGGAGGAAAACGCCGCGGAAGACGGGAAAAGGTTCTCCTGTGCCTTTTGCCCCGATGGAGGCACTCAAAGTGCACTTCACTTTCGAGTTTAAAAGTGTATTTCCCCCCGCCTTGCGGATGAGATATCATCCTTTTCCACGGTTTACGTAATCTTCGCGAGGGTTTGCGTTTGAATTAACAGAATAAGGAAACCGATGTGAAATATGAGATTTTTTTCGCTCGCTATGGTGCGACGCTGCGCGACGAACCGGCGTCTGCGGATTGCCGAAGAATATTTTTCGGTTAACTTGGCGTTGCGCATCGATACATTTCCGACGTCCGCTTTCTGAAGAGCGAGTGAATTTTTTACAAAACTGACGTGCACCATCCAGCGTGCCGGCGCAGGAAGTATTTGTCTTCGAGAGATCCATCTCTCCGAGGTCTGGTTTCTCATCCCGTCTTCAATCAAGAGAGTTCAATGCAAATCCCAAGTGTTTATTCAGTATTTCGACATTCCTCATGTATAACTTTTCGGTTCGGTAAATTTTTCCTTCGAAGCGATGCCCTCAAAATTTTATTTTCAGGCGAGAAAGTCTCTTCGATACGGCGCGCTTGCGATCAAGAAAGAAAAAGGATCAAAACCTTTTCGTTGCCCGGTTTCCTTGCCATTTTCCCCTTTCGAATTTTCCGCGCCGGCAATTGAAACTGCACGCGAATGACGACGGTTAAAAGAATCGAGGTTCGGAATCTCGAAAATTTCGAATCAAAAGATCGAGCAACCTTTTTTTTTTATTTTCGTTCGTAAGTCGGGAATTAAAACAGCAGCTAACTAACTTGTGTAAGCTTATGAAAAAGTTTCGACGTAATGGATGGAAGTAAAAGAAAAGATGCCTACCAGGAGGAGATACCCCGTAGAGTCAATTAGTTTTGGGAATTAGTTAAGGAACATGCACTAAACGGCAAATTACAAGTTACTTAGACGTAAAAAGGGTGTTAATTTTCCAGACGTGGCTCTGTGGGAAGATTTCCAATATTATAAGACGGAATTTCATTATCGCATTGAATACCATTCTCCATAACTACGTGTGCGATATGATTCATCCACATCTGCGTGTACGATATTATTTATCATGTATATAACGTGATCCGTATTAAAAGTGTTGCGTAGAAAATTTTATGAAAATTAATTTTCAAATTACTTTTAAAAACAGCCAGAGACCTTTAACACCCATCAAATTTCTTCGCATTAGGGCAATTTAGCAACATTAACATTTAAACATTGGCCATTGTCTTATATATATATATATATATAAGCATAAAATAAACGATATTAAAACAAGGTCGAAACGCAATTTAAGCATCTAATTTCGAGCTCAGCAGCATCTCTTTCATATAACTTTAATACAATAATTAAGGAAGTTTTTTATAGTTTGGCTGGTTTTTCAATTTGAGGTGAACTTTTCGTAAAGTTATACGTAAAATTTCCATTGTGATTGTCTGGAGCCAACTTTGAACAATGCAAAACTTGATGCCTGAAAAGTGGAAGATACCGCGAAGGAAAGAAGAAAAAAAAGTCGTTATAGGAAAAAGAAATTCGGAAGGAAAATTTAAAGGATAAACAGGCGTCCTTTTGGGACCTTTCTCTGTTACCAGAGAATTTCTTCAGGGACCTGGCTGTTGTGAACCTGTTCCATGGCTGTGCAAACA
>JAOWBB010002470.1:0-20223 GCA_028565995.1 Ricinus marginatus | reverse complement strand
ACAGGCGTCCTTTTGGGAAAACTTTTTTTTTTTTTTTTTTTTTTTTTTTTTATCTAATTAAAAGAGAAAGCTACCCCGTGGAGTCGAGGAAGAGAAAGGCGAAGAATTATCCGGACGTAAAATCGGCGGATTTCGGTCCAATTCAGCAAGTCCCGGAGTTATCCGGCAGCAACGGAGGACGCAGAAAGTTTCCGTTCCACTAATTTATCTGCATAAAAATGCGCGGTACAAGTTTTAAAGTAAGACAAGGCGGTATCGTTATTTACAAAACGGTGCACTATTTACTTTTAACATATTTTGAACCATGTTGTATCAACGCATCAGAAAATGTATTGAAATTAATAGTCGCGGGTCACTAAAAAAAAATTTTACGGGCTTATAAATGTTAATCCGCCCAACACTTGTTTAGAACTCGGTTCGAGGTTTAACTTACGATACCGTGTCATGGAGACATGTAATTTTTTGTATTTTCTAAACGTGCGTTAAGTTAAATTTTATTGATTTCTGCTTGAATGCTACATTTCACGAATGGTTCTCCAGCGTGGAAGGAGATAAAATCATAACATGTACGATGTTAATTATAAATAACGATATATTTCAATAATTGCAAATCTAATTTCGAAGTTTTGGAAGAGTGTTCGGTAAAGAATAAGTAAATCATTTTAAGGTTTAAAAATATTTCATTATCATACAACGAATGGTTACGATTTACTTTTATTATAACTGAGCAAAGAAAAGTGTTGCAATCTAACATTCTGGGCTTTCAAATTATTTCGCGGGTTCTGAAAATTTTTGCTTTTGGAAATGGAATATAATTTTTGCGATTCCTCAAATTGCTTATCGCTTAAACTGGTTTCTGTTTCATTACCTATCAAAAGGGAGGAGAACGCATAACAAGAAACATCGCACGTCGTGGGATTTTGCTGCCTGCGATCGAGAAGTGGGAAATTCCGGCAAAGATCCCCGAAGACTGTAAAAAAAAAAAAAAAAAAAAAACTTTTCCCTTTTCTCCCCGGAAAAATCGTTTCTTTTAAGCTTCGCCTTCCGTTAAATCCCAATCTTTCCCTTCCCGCTCCGATAAGGACAGAATCCGAAGTAGCCGAAATGCGGGGAAACGTTTACAAAAAATTAAAAGCCGTTCTTACCCCCCACTCCCCCCCCACCCCATGCAGGAAAGCAGGAAAAGCTGCCGGAGATAAGGGAAAAATACACAAATATGCAAAAGTTAAGGGACGAAAAGCGGTCGGGAGAGGGTGGCAGCAGAGAGGGGAGGGGGCGGAAAAAAAAAAAAAGAAAAATATTTTGAAAAAAGTTTACACATCAGAGCTATATTGAGAAAACTTTTCCGGAGAGCTGGTTCCACGAAAGTTCTCTCACAATAAATTTTAACATTTTGCTGAGCACAAAAAGCAATGAAAAACGGCTGTCAAGTTCAATAGTTTTGATAAGAAAATAAGGCAGAAGTTCTGGCTCGGATGGAGTAGGTCGGGGCCAGGAGTGCCTTCCACGGCAAAAGCCCCTGGAAATATGAAAAATATTTGAATTCATTTCTCTCCGGGCTTCCTGACCTTTTCTCCTTTTTCGCATTTTCACCAAGATTCCTTCATGCGTGTGCGGTTTTCATCACATTTATGCACTTCGTTCTCTTTTAATGAGGTGAACCTTCTTTCGCCGTGGGAAACTTCGCATTTTTCCCCGCATAAAAACAAAATAAAAAAAAAAAAAAAAAAAAAGAGAGATAAAGGAGGTAAAAATTAATATTATTCACGGAATGGAGCTTCCTTCTGCTGTCGCATCGACCTCCCGGCTAAATAAATGCGGCCTTTTGTCATTTGACAATTTCCAGCCGCATAAGTGACATGGAAAATTCAACTTTTTTGAGTTTCAAGGAAAATTTCGGAGTTGAATGTGAAAAAAAGGAAATTAAAAACTGATTTTTTTTTTTTTTTTTTTTAACTCTTAAAGCTTGATGCGCCCATAAAATGTTGCGTTTAATAATTTTCCGGCGCCGGCAAATTTTATATACCGGGATTAACGTAATGACTTTATTAAGTGACCAAAAAAATTAAACGCGTTGATTCTTGCTAAGGCACCGGTTAAGATATCAAAAATCTGCGTAGAACGGAAGAATAATTTGAGTTTCTGCGTGTGCACTTTCCGATTCCTCGAAGATTAAATGCCAAGATATCCAAATATTAATGGCAAACTTTAGTTATTTACCTAGTTTCGTTCGTTATATGTACAACTTTATATCAACTAAGTTAAATACCGTATTATGATTCTTGCCGGATAAAGGGAAATTATCCGAGGAATTTAGTCGGGAAATAGTCTCAAGCCTTTGCTCAAATTCTATATAGATTAGTGCGAAATTCGCTGAAAAGCTAAATTGCAAATAAAACTAGTTTTGTGACGCGGTTATTAAATTTATGGGACCTAAATATTAGCCGAGCCTGGGGAATTATTAACAAAATGCGTCCCCAATTCAAGTTGGCGAAAATTTCGACAATGATTGAAGACAATGTTTAACATCCACCTCTGTCACGATTAAATACTCTTATTTTCGGACGCAAATCAGCAATTGTCTCATGGTGAGCGAGGGATTCCAGCACGGATTCATTTGGCGCTTCATGAAAAACATTTCTGCAGCGGGAATGTTTCGTATCGGGAAGGGACCTGAAAGACTCAACAATCGGTGGAAAACGATAGGAGAGTAACTATTTGATTTCCTCCTAACTGCTTAATTCCGAAAATTAATTGTTAATTATTTAATGGAACTTTTTAATTAATTAATGGTGTTAAATTAAATGGGCTTATTAAAATCCTTATTGATCAGCATCTGAAATATGCTGATAAAGAAAAAAAAAAAAACGGAAAGGCAAAATTAACGTTACTTTTTTAAGAGTTTAAAACTTCAAACGTTGCGAACATTAATTTGCCCGCGTGCGAAATATAAAAATGTTTTGTGGAGCATTTTATTTGCAGGTTGCAGTTGTTACATATGACGAAATGCAAGGCACATCTTTTCATTTGATCGACACATTTGACGAAAAATCCCCCCATTTGTGTTTGGACAAATATGTTTTCTTGGATATTTCTTTTAAGCATTTGTAACTAATAAAATCTGAATGGATCCTATGTAAATATTTAAGGGCAATATAAAATGAAATTCGACCATCGTTCATGTTACCCTCAGAGATATTTTTTTTCTGTACGGTGTACTTTTGGGCGATATCGAGATTCATATCAATTAATGTAGAGTTTCATAAATTTCGATCGCGGTAAGAGTCGATATTGGCCGAACGATTACAGCTCACGGTTCAAAATGTTTTCTTGGAGGATTTTTCATTTTAGCGGGACCGGGGAGGGGAGAAGGAAAATGCGAAAAAGCGAGAATCTTGCTATCGCATTTATTTATAACGCTTTCCCGAGCATCTCGCTGGAGAAAATCCCTTTCGAAAATTATTTATCTCTGCCATTATACATCAAGGGCGAGGGGGTGCGGGATGCTGCTTGAGCCGGGACGAGTGCGCGGAACCCGAAATCGGGAGGAAAAGCGCGGGAAACTCGGGAAACAAAACAAATCGCTTACCGGATTTTCCACGCAATCGGGAACGGGAGAGAGCCAAACAAAGCGGGAGGGAGGGAAAAGCGGAAAATGTGACGATGGAAAATCGCAATCAGAGAAAGTAAACGGAAATGTTTGACTTGCTCCAATGTTTTTCTGGGATGGAAACAAATTAGCCGAGGCCCGGAACTCTGGTTTCCCCGGAATATTTTTCTTCTCGGCTTTCCAGCCATTTCTGGAATATTGAAAGCGACGGGGCATTAGACGGAGGAATTTCCAAAGAGGGAAAATCCCCCTTTTACAGTGTCTAAGAGTTCGATTCCGGAGCTCCCGCATCTCGGCCGAGATTCGACCGCGTCCCCTTGGAGATCCGACGGGTCGCGCCCCGCGGGCCTCGCACCCGATCTTGGAAGGAGGACGCGACGAAGATAAACAGGACGGAATTTTTATTATATTTCGACTGCGACGAATTCGCCTTCGACAGCGAGTTAACGACAGGAAAAAGGAAATGACTCCGCATCAATTGCCCGGAGAATTATTTTTAATAATAAACTGTATGAAAGGTTTCGCTGTCGCGTCGCCGCCAACTTCGATTTCCGACATTGGGTTGGCAACGGGTTCGATTCCCGCGTCCGAGGCGATTAATTGCACTGCGGCACGAGTCGCTCTTTGGATATCGGGAAAGGTAAAACGAAATCCGAAGGATTTCGAATGCACCGGGAGAGCAAGGGAACATAGCGGTGCCCCTCGGGGTGAGGGCTGTTTTTGGGGGCTGGAATTTAAACTCAAATAATTTTCGCTAAAACAAGCACGAAAATCGTGCGTTCCGGAAATTCCTTCTCCCGTCTTCCTTCCTCTTCGATTGGGAACCATCTCCCGATGGGGAAGATTCCGGAAAACGAATCAATGTAATTTTTTTCCCCGGGTTTTTTTGATTAAAAAAGAAAGAGAAAAAACAAGATTTGCCTGTGTCAAATGCACGCCGAATGTTTTTTGTTCTGTTTAAATTGTCATCTTGCCGCATTTGAGTCTGTATGAATGAGATACCCCTGTACTAAAAAAAACTCTTATACCTGTTTCCCTTGTCTTTCAAATTACGTTTAATTACCACGATTTTTTATTTCTGTTATGTCCCTCGACGGTGCGCATTAAGTCAGAATCTATTGTAATGCAAATTTACGCGGATAAAGAAAGAGAATTATTAAAAAAAGAAAAAAAAAACCTTGTTCCAGACCCCACATCCTCACCACTTCGTTAAGGTTAATGTTCAGCTAATCTTCATTTGCAAATAAATAAAAGCTCAATTTTTCAATGGTTTGTTAGTTTAACGTTCCCTTTTTGTGTAAGTATGTATCACCTCCGAAAGATTCCAATTTCCTTTGGGTCTCGCAGCGATGTTGCTTAAATGACCGTCCGGGGTGCGCAATTTTCATGTGATTTTCCACGTTTCCTCAGCATAAATAGCTGAATATGGAATTTCCATATTCCTCAGCATATTGCTCCTTTTCGCTTTTCTTCGGGAAGAGATCCCCCTCCCAGCACTCTGTGTACGATCTCAAATCAGTCTGACTGGAGAAGGATAAGACGCTTAATGTTGTCATATTCTATTGATTAATGATTCGCTCCAAATTTTGTGACCGTTTCCGAAATTCGTTGTCAGCGATTTTCCCTTCCCGCCTCCAGGGGAATGGCGAGGTTTTTTTTTTTTAAATTTTTGCTTTCATTCCCTTGATCCTTCGGGATTTTGCTCCGCCAAACGAACGGCGGAGGAATCGCTGTCAATTTGCTCTGGGGAATTTCCCGGGTGTTAAATATCGAGTGCAAGACATTAAAAATGGATCAACTTTTGTTATTTTTTTTCCGATTATAAGTGTGTGTGTGTATGTGTGTGTGTGTGTGTGTGTGTGTGTGCTTTCTTTTTTTTTTTAATTCCGATTCAATGACAACCCGCACATTTCGAATATGAGAAACAATCGTTTCAAAAAGCAACTGTACGGAATGGTACGTAAAAACTTGCCTTGGGAAACGCTTAGAGAGTCCGAATGCCAATGCGGATGGGAAAAGTTGCGAATTTTCCGCGATGTCAACGTTCTTGGATTATGACCTGGCACTTTTCTCGTTATCTGCATTTACAGGTAACTTACCGGGATGTGCTGTCAAAGTAAAGGTAAGAAACGTCATTTTTTCCTTTTTATTTTCTGCGTTTGCTTAGCCCATCGAACGTTTTCCACAGAAAAAAAAACTCATTTTTTTCCTTTAAAAAAAAAAGGATGTCTGAATGAATAAGGTATGATCAATCTTCGAAAGTTAAAAAAAAAATGAATTTATGAACGAAATTTGATATTATGGAAAAAGGTTCTTTTTATTTTTTGCCAAACCTTACCACTTACGCAAAGCTTTGAAATAAGAACGTAACGTGAATAGAAGAGTAACAGAGTTTGACTGGAAATCTATTTACAGGAAAACTTTTCAGGGGGCCTGCCTCGCGAGGCTCCCCCGGAAAATCTTCTCCATTTGACGAAGGGAGAAGGGAATGAGGCGAGGCCGTTAATGGGCGGTCAAAGACTTTTTCCGTTAATCAGTGGCAGAGACTGCGGCAAAATCTTCGGTTTTACGTGGCAGGAGAAATTTGCGAGCGCAATAAAACATTATTTCCAACTATAAAAATTTATGGTGCGTGACGCAGTTTTTGTGACTTGTCAGGTGTGAGAACTGCGACGGGGTAGCGGTCGTGGCCGTAGTGAGACGCAGTTTTCCATTTCCAGCCGATGTAAACGGTCTGGACTTTCCAGCTTTTCCCACATTTTAAATGGTCTTCGGGATTCGAAACGTTCTCCAAATACCCGAAGGGAACGGTCCTGCAGACGTGTGATACTCGTGAAAATTAAACAAGAGAAAATGTTATTAAATTTGCCCCCCCTCCGCCTCCCCCCCCCCAAAAAAAGGAACTGATGTATTTTTTATTCACCTTTTTATTTCGAAATCTCACGGCATTCGCTAATCTTTTATACCTTTGCCGTTGTTGCACAGGATGTTTCCTGCAGGAAATTCTGAAATTTATGGAGAATTTTTTCAGCTTTCGTAATGAACATCGCGATTTCCCGGTGAGAGCTTATAACCCGGGGTAAATGTTCCCGTATCGCAGTTTCTTTGACATTTTCTTACGCTTTTAATGAGCCCTACGAAAACGTTCCCCGCAGAAGTTGGAAGATTTTGCTTATCTTGATTAAATTGTTTTTGCGGATGATTTTAGGATGAATAAAGGAAAATACAAAGGAAATGTTTAGTCAGGACTACTCCTTTTGCAGGAGAATTGAATCGTTAGGGAGTTAGATAATTCGAAATGATGTTCGCTACGGAAGATGCTGATATTGCAAACTCTTAAGGGATGAAACAAATTCTGAAAACTAGATGAGGGTTTGGAAAGCAATCAAAAAGCTATTAATACATACGGAGCGTACAGTTCCATGTGGATTTTATGCTGGCGTCTTAGATAAAAAGCATTCTGCGAAATCTTACGTGGATCTCAAACGCCAACCGATTCACCACAAATGCGCTGCTAAAGTAAGGAATCGACATTTTCCCTTATAGATAATACACTCTCTTTTGGGCGTGAAATGCGATTCATGTGATCTTGTGCAGCTATGGCCGCGACAGATTCTTTTATGGTACAATTTATGCCACATAAGGATTGGAAATAGGTGAAAAAGCACCTGAGCCACAATCGAGAATTTAATAAACTTTCAGGAGCTTCCGCAATTTCCCACAACTTAATGCAACTTTCAGAAAAAAAATTTTTGCTGCGAAAAATTATACAAAGCCATCGATATTTACGATGTTACTATCACGATGTTGGACCGTGAAATGCATATTCTTTACACATAAATATAATGTATATGTATATATTTGCATTTCTGAGGACTTTAAAAACGATCTCCCAGTCTGAAACCGTTGTTTAATGTCCAATTAATTGGGCAAACCGAAAAAAAATAATAATAATAATAATAAAATTCTTTGAAAATAAAGGTAAAAAAAAAATTTTTCCGTCATTTTTGATTAATTCAGTTTTATTTACCAGAAAACGAAACACAAAATTGTTGAAAGCTTTTTTCCTACCATTTGTGTGATAATTGCAAAAATAATTTTTAAATAAATAATATTTTGCCAAACCAGAAAGCGGAATGCCATTCACAACCTTTTGGTATTCATTATTTATGGTGCTTTGTGATGAGGCCAAACGAAACCTTTTAATCCCTTGGCAAGCAATGCTTAAAATTTTGCTAATTGTTTATGTATTATCCATCATTGCGTGGAACATATAACAGAGAGCAAACGAATGAATCATAAAACGAAGCGGAAATGCATGGGGGTGTGAAGGGGCAGGACGAGAGAGAGAAGTTCGGATTACACGGGAATTTCATTCAAAATGAGATATTTCCCTGGTGAAGTAATGGAGAAAAAAAAAAATGAAATTAACCGAATCCGTCAGGAGAACGCTGCAGAGAAGGATAGCTTCGAATTTATGTACTGATCTTTTTTCCGAGTGATTAAAATTCTATAAAATTTAAATTTTTGATTCGACAGCCCTAAAAACCGTGTTGAAAAGGAAGGTGCAGAAGGTGCGCCGCGGTTATGAGCTAACAAGAGGTATAAAGTAGAACGAAGACCGAAAATCACTTTTTTTTTTCCTTTAAAAAAAAAAAAAACCGAACATAACAAAAAAGAAAGAATTTCGACTTCAGCGGATTCATCCCTTCGTGAAATCATCCCCATATTTGCGAAAGGCGTGTAAGATTAGTTTGTAATTTAAAATTCACTTCCAGACTCGGAGCCAGCCCGGCTTGCCTTAAGTGGATAAAAGAGAATTTGACGTGGTTCGATGTTTATGCTGCTGCTTTGGAGAAGAAAGGAAAAAGGAAACTGGCAGAAGTGGAGCAGAGTCTCGAGGAAACCGAAACATCATCCATACATCAGTTTTATTCGCAAAGCATATAAAATGCCTTGTATCTTAACTTAAGGGTGGAGCGTTAAAAAAAAAAAAATTGACCTGAGCATGCAATGTAATAGAGAAGATCAGCCGACAAACTGTTATTAATTTTTATATGAAACGCTAATCGGTCTTGCTCTAAAATAAATTTTAATATTTACACCCGTAAATATTACGTCGATAATGTAAGAAAGGTTCGGATTGTTTTATAAACGATAACACTTGACCGGGGATTTGTATTTCTTTGTTTGGCCGAGATTCTGAAAAAGCAGAATATGCAGCACAGGAACAAATTAAGCGAAATTAATTAAAATACATGACGCGAAGGAGTTATGCGAAAGCACATTCGAAATGGCCATATTTCCAAGTGCATCAAGTGATAGTTGTCGAATCGTGTTGGTTTTAAATTTTTAAAACCGAAGCCTCGCCTGCCCTGAATTGTCAAAGGTCAACAATTAAACCCAAAATTAAACCTTTTTGACTTTAGCAATAAAAAAAAAAAAAAAAAAAGTTTAATTTGGACAGAGTTTTCAAGCAATTTTGTGGCAGCGGATTGAGAACGAAGCAACGCCGGGGCCATAACATTCCGGAGGCCTTATGCACGAGCATAAGGCGTCCATATAAACTGGACGGGAACGAAGGGCTGAAACGTAAACTTCCGGCGGATTCGGACTGTAAAAATTTTTTCAGCAGGAACCTTCGCGAATGCCCCTCGGTTAAGGTATCCGAAGGTAAAATTAAATATGCACGAAATGTTCACGTCTTCCGAAGGTACTTAAATCATTTCTCCCGACTTTTACTTCTCTTTCATCCAGTTCGAAAGGGAAACTATATGTCAAAAATAAAAGAGAAATAATGCAAAAAAATATTCCGCATTTTCGAGTGCTTTGTAAATAGTAAGTTATTGTTGTTACTTCTCTGGTCAAATAACATTTTATCTGCTGGACCGAGGGGGGGGGGCAGGGGGGGAAGAGGCGAAAAAAACAAAAAACCGAGCGTTTCATGCCGAAAAAAAAAAAAATACACTCTTCTGGGACCTTAACTTGATTACTGCATTGTTCCGTCTTTTTCGAACCAGAAATAAAAATTTTCTCCCGTTGCGGGGAAAATTTTCCACCCAACTTAGTATTGAATGAAAACTAATTAAAAAGGATCAATGTAAAACAATGAAGTTTACAAAATATCAAATTATCGCAAAAATAATGGAGAACTCTACGAAGTTTCATTCCGCTATTATTGGAAGGTTGTACATCATTTTGCTATCGTATTACTCGATTTTGTTATGGCGGGGCACGCGCGTTCAGATGTTCTGGAGCGGAAAAGCTAAAAAAAAAAAAAAAAAAAAAAATTTTTCACTTCCAAAGTTCTGGTAGAAAGGAAAAAGGAAAAAAAAAATTTGCAAACGGCCCGAAAAAGGAAGAGAAAAAAAGGGAAAAATAAAAATGCCGGACCGAAAAAATAATTTATTTAGACTAATTTGTAAATGGATTATCTCTGGGCATAAAAATGTAACTTTAACAATTAACTTATAAAGCTCTTGCACGATTTTTCCTCCACTTTAAAAAGTTGGGTCAAATCAAAAAAGGGTCTGATAAAAAGGATTCAATTAATCAAAACGGGAAGAACAGCATCGTGACGAGGAGCCGCGCAGCTTTCATAAAGGACGGGATAAAAAAAAATATAAACGCAAATATTTACGGTTATATTATATAAATGAAACTTGTGTCAGCAACGCAGTTACACAACTATACCGGTAATAGTGACTGACTTATCGTTAACTGGTACGGTTTTGCGCAAAGCGAAACAAATATAACGGAAGCGAATTTTGGCGTTAAAAGTTAAAGAGCGAAACATTAACTTTTTAAGCGGCGCCCGGGTGCGCTTTCGAAAAGTGCGAAGAGTCAGCACTGCAGACGAATAGCCGTCTCCGCTGTCGCTCCGATTCGACCGCCTTAGGATGCGCCAGAGGCGAAATGCGAAAAAAAAAAAAACCAGATCGAAAGGTCGAAAAACGTAAATTTATATTTTGAGAATTGTTTACACAGATATTTCCAAGTGTACAACTCCATCGAGAGGTTTGTCAATACGACAGCTTCACAGTCAAAAGATTGAAGGAAAGCGACCCTCCACCCGAAGGAAAAGGAAAACCTTTCTACCAGTTGGGTCACCTTCGAAGAGAGCCCTCCGCGGCCCGAGGAAAGGCGCGGCCTGATCCCCGCTCGGGAAGATCGCGGCGAGAATTGATGCAGTGCGGGGGAAAAGGATTTCCGGTTCGAAAATGAAAAACCGAGCGGATCGCAACGTGGGGCCATTTGATTTTGCCCGCTTTAGCAGTCGTCGTGGATTTAACGAAATCGATCGCAGGCCGAAGTGCTTCTTCCTGCCACGAGCAAATATTTCATTAATTTTCCCTTCGGGACTTTACAATGCTCGGCCGCCGGCGGATGCGGAAAAAGGGAAAAAAACAATTTTTAGCAGAAGAAAAAAGAAAAAAATGAAAATTTTTTTTTTTTTTTCAGAAACTGCTTTCATTAATGTCGTAATACTTTTTACTGTTAAAAGCGAAATGCACAAAGATTAATGATATTTTAAAAATCGATTGGTAATCTGATAAACTAACGCCGTAAATCTTCTTGAAAAGTCTTCGGCGCTTTTTTTTTTTTTTTTATTTTTTTCCCTTCTCCTCCTCGCCGGTGAATATGCCGAAGATTTATGTTTTCCCGCGAATGGTGCTGGAATGGGCTCCTTTCGGGCATGGAGAATTTCGCGTTGCGAACAACAAAAACCGTGTGGTCGAAGGGCAGGGAAAGCCTGACGTCCAGGTCTGGCTTCGTGGACGCGACAGGATCGCGCCGGTGTCCGTCTTGCGTTCGCGAGGACTCGTTTTCCCAATTCAGCAACGTAACCCGGTTTTTAAGCATTTTCCTCAAAATCCTTACTTCGGCGACGGCATCGAAATTAGAAGAAAAGAGGAGATGCAAAAAAGAAAAAACGTTCCAATCTCTGCCGATCTTCGTTGCTTTCACGGATCGGGATCCCACCCGATGAGGAAAGGAAAGAATCGGTTGATTTATTGAAAACCACCTTCGAAGAGAGTTTCAGGTAGGTGAGATATTTCCTGCGGGTCAGGGCGGCGGATTTGTCTCCCGGGTAATGACGACCACGGGCTGCAAAAATTTACGGGTGAGAAATGAAGACGAATGGAAAAGTCCGAGGAATTCAATCTTACAAGATTAACATACCTCTTCCACGGTGGAAGAGGAATCATCCAACCATTTCCCGACCGGGGTAGGTGCCGGGAGGGAGCGACAGCAAGGGAAAATATCTTTTACCTAACTATTTCATTTACTCGAGACGCAAAGGCGCTTACGTTATTTGACGTTTCGCCGACTGGGGCTCCGGTTGAAATAGCTTCCGCTCGCAGAACCCGAAGAGCAAACGCGGTTGATGACAGTATTTGTGTAGCATGTTTCCCGCTGCAGGTGGGGGCGAGAGAAACGCTGCCGGAATCGAATGCGATTCAGGAGAGACGAAACAGGCACATCGGATTTTCAGCGGGAACAATTAATAACGGCAAATCAAAGACAATTAACAAAGGCGAACACCTAGGAAACGGAACAAAAGACAACGTCTCAATAGGTAAAAGCTTAATGAATGAAAGTTTCAGCTACCACTTAGGGGTCCATTGCTGACGAGTCTTCTTTACATGACAACTGCCGGATGGAGGTTGTCAGGCGATTCGCCGTGGGACATTTCTGCCGCTTTCCCCTTCATTAGCGAACGACGGAACGTCGAAGACGCTTTTCCCGATCCGCATCCAAAAAATTTTCCAAATCAAAATGTTTGGTTCTCACTGCGCTTCATTCTGAATATTTAACTACCTCCTCGCGGGAGCAGGAATCTCTTTAATTATTTCGTCTGTTCATTCTTCCATAGGGCTAAATTCTGAAGCGGATTTCGTTACTTTACACAATTTCAGATACGGTTTCCTTCCTTTAACGTCTCAACCAAAGCGGAATAAGCCCATTTCGGGAAATGGCTAGGTAAATTTTGAAAGAGCGCTCGTAAGAAAGAACTCCGGTGATTTGGCGAATCCGTGCCGGAGGTGGCCGCCTGGTTCGCCGTTCACGACGGGAAACGGGCAATAGCTCGGTGTGCGGAGCACGTGAAAATTAAAAAAGGAAAAAAAAGGAACCCGTTCGAGGTTTTCAAGAGCAAGATCGAAAGCCCTTTTCGGGGCCGAGTGGGACGCGCTTTGGAAACGTACGGAATACGACAATAACAGCGAGATTAATATTTTTGAAGGGTGAACGACAGAAATATGTTCAAATTTGAAGGGAATTTTCCAGCCTCACTCGGGATATCGCGATATTAACGAAGTGATAAATTGCCTTCGCTAAACACAATGCCCATTAGCAGCCACAATCTGCAGGCAGCGTCGCGACAATATTTCAGAGTTGGATTGGGGCGGCAAGATTTGCCCATGATTCCATTTTCAAGTGAGAGGACTTTTAATTATTACATTTAATAAGAGCTTTTGCTACGTCGGAGGAAGCGATAAATATCCTCAAGATTGCGGAGAGCCTTCGCCCGTTTGCCGACGGAAGCGTGCCGAGGGAGATAAAGGAAGGCAACCCTTTGGACTTTTTATCGAGGGTAAAGAAAAGTTCTTTTTTCCGGGGCGCACCGAGATAGATGGTTAAAGCTCCGTCCAAAAAAAAACATGGTGAAACGCGGACATGATGCAAACGTTCGAAAAGGAAAAACTCAATTGTGATGTACACTGCGGAGATTTACAAGCTTCTTTCTTGCTCAACCGCCGATCCAGCAATTTATGCTGACGCCAGTTTTCGACACACGGTTTCTGCATCTCCTGATTTGAGCTCCCAAACGTTCATTTTTACTGTCGCGTTAATCAATCATTTCGCATGCCGTAATGCGTATATATATATATGTTAATTATAAAATCTGATGTAGGAACTGCCTCGGGCACGCATGAAAAATCTCGGATTTGCTGCGAAATTGTTTTGAATACGCATTCTTGTTTCTCTCTCGAAATCCGGAATTTCCTTTGTCAGCAAACACTGAAGTCAGCCAACACCGGGGAATCGGCAATTGTTCCCGGTCCAGGTTCCCGCTTAATCCCGGAGTTATTTCCTAACGAATTTTCTTTCATTACGAAAATCGATTATTTCCATCCTTTGAAAATAGCTCCGAGTGCGGAGCAAAATGGAAGAGGGAATCCCATAAAGTTCCGGGATCTCGACTGCGAATTGGGAAAAGCTCTTTGCCATCTTGCAAATTTCGCTGGATCCAAAATTATTGAGGAAAATTATCAAAATCCCAGTCCTCCAGCATCGGGAATATTTCGGATCTTTTGATACAATAATCTCTTTGCCCTCTTTCTTGAGGTTTATCATTGCACAAGATTCGTATTTTGTTAAAAGCTTAAAAGTCTCTTAATCGCTGTTAATCAAAAAGTTTGGATAACTTATTCAATTCATAAATTATAGAAGCAGAAAAGTTTCAGCCCTAAGGGAAGCGAATCAAGCAAAGCAATTCAACCGGATTCATCGAAAGGTGAAGGAGATAGAAATCTGCTCGGCGGAAAAATTAAATAATATATATACGTACGCACACGTATGAAAGGGAATACGGAGGCTTCGGTTTCCGGCAGCGACGACTCATGCGGCGACGCCCAGGGCATGTGCCGCCCGAGCTGCAAGAGACCGCGCCGGTTCTTCGGGGGTAGGCGAGGAGATTCCTCGGACCGATAATTCAACCCTTTCTTTGTCTCAACCCTTAAATAATGTCCGTCAGATGATGGTTCCTACTCCGTATCGAGCCAGACATTTCTCCGATGCACGTGACTCGTTTCTGCCTTTTTTCTTTTTTTTCCTTTTTAACTTGAGACCGTCATCCGGAAGGGTGGACGGATATCCGCTCGTCCGAGCGCACACTCGCGGCAAATGAACTGTGTTTATCCGCGTTAAATTCGCGCGGTTCATCTTCGCAGTTTCCGAAAAAAAAAGGGCCATTTTTCGCAGAGTGGGATCGCATCCCTGATGGAGCAGATCGCGGGAAAAAGTTTGAACTGGAGAGAAAAGGTCTTGTGGAGAAATTTGCGCGGGAAAAGGAAACCGGGGAAGCGAGGCCGGAAAGTGACGCTTTCGGCCCGGACGCAAACGTTTCCCGAAGTTGCGACGATGCCGCGGAGGATTTTTCGACGATCCTTAAATAAATTTTTACGATATATATATATATATATATATATATATATAAAATGTCGACGATCGAGTGAAATATTTCCCGGGCAGTTGGCAAAATTGCTCCGTCGTTCGAGGTTTTCGAAACGAAGAATGAAGCGGATGTAGCGCCGCGGCTGATGGATCATTTCACTTCCGGAACGAAGAAATGCCGGAAAGTTAATTTGCATTTAACCAATCAAAAAATAACCGAAATGCGAAGCAGAAGAAAAGCAGAAAAATGAGGGCAAAGAAAACGTTAAAGTAATCTCCGTTATAATATCCTGTTTGCCGCCATTTTTCAAAGCGGTGGACGGCAAACGTTTCATTTTACATCGGGACGGCTCGGTCAAATAAATTTTTATCCAATGAGTTGAATTTTTTTTTTTTTCTTTTTTACAGCTATCGGCCTTAGACTGCACACAGTAATTTCCTTCCGCTTCCGTTATGCATTTCATTTCCGGATAAACGACAATCGAACGTTTCGGGAGGAAAATGAACATGATCTTTACTGCTTAGAAGGGCTTTTTTCCATTTCAATCTGCAGTCTTTCTTTTTTGCTGTTGCGGCCAACCCCATTCGAATCATATTAATTTCTTTTTCGTGAAAACTTTTATGTAAAATCTAAAATTCAAATTTTTTCAATGCAAAATTAAAATCACCAGAATGAGCCATTTTCCCCCGGTTCTTTTACCACGTGTTGTTCAAAATAAGAATTGTTTTGGATGATTCAAATTCCCTGATTTTTCATTCCCGTAATGACATTCGGACTTTCAGGTACCGCAGATCAAATGCTCGTTCGAAATCGGATGACGAGGTTAGGTTAGGGAGAAGGGGAGGAAGCAACGGAATCGCCCCTTGGGAAATTCCCCACTGCAACCCTAAATAAGCAATGTTATCGGGTAGCAAGAGGACTTTTTGGGGCGTCTCGCTTGAGGAATCACCCCTTTCCATGCTGAACATCCCGAGGTGGCATTCCTGAGGATTTTTACCCTAACCTGACCCGAGGCTTCGCGGCTCGGGAGAATTTAGTTAAAATAAATTTCCGATTTGATTTTCGGAAGAATCCGTCGTCCGCGATTAAAGAAAAGAAAAAAGAAAAAAAATAAAGAAAAATTTTCGATTTTGGCCCTTCACGTGCCTGAACCTGAGCCTTTCCGGCGTCGCGATCCTTTCGCCCTCTTCCTTTGCCGGCCTTTTCGCACCACGCGGCTTCTCGCAGACTGCGGGAAAAGGCCAGCAGCGTTCGCGCACGAGGTGCCCATCCCCTGCCGGGATTTTTCCCCGCAGAATTTTTCTTTTTTTTGCGACTTTGTTAACGTATAAATTGAGACGAGTAAATTGTATGGAAAGGTTTGAATGCGTCATCTGGGGCGTAAAACTCCGGCTGGAAAACGTAGAACCCTTTTACTCTTTTTTATAGGGTTTCAAGTCGATTAATTGCGATTTTTATAATCACCCAAGAACCTTTTATTATGGGCCGGAGGTTGTATTAAGAGCCGTAAGCTGTTCGTCTAATCGTAAGTCCTCGAAATGCCTAACCTCACCTTTAAAGATTTAACATTTTTATTTTTCAAAATGTGCCCATCTTGTCGGTCTGCTTTTCACCTTTTTAGAACTTAATTTTGCCATTCTTCACCGATTTAAATACAACTTTTTCCCCAAGTAAAATCATTAACTATTTTGTCGAAATTAAAAATAAATTACTTTATTAAAGGGAAAAACGAATCAAAGTATTTATATATATAAATGTGTAAAATTTTAACACAATATCCGTTTAGTTCGATTGCATTGACGTGCAAGATCCGAAACCGTGCACATTTGAATTTGCATCCTGGTAACGGTGCATTTGGTTACATGAATAAGACCGTAATGAGAATGGAGAAAGGCGAAGAGGTGACAGAACTTATGGAAAAGCGAAAGGTCTCAAAAATCTATCATGGAATATATACTCTGTAAATAAAAGAAGGGAAGTAGTTTTTTCTCGGGCCGTTATTTGCCATTTCACATTTATAGTTGAATTATAGATTCGGAACCCACGGTTACGGCCCTCCTCAAAGGATCCGATGCCTTACCGCGGATACTGCGGAGTAATGAAGAGCCATAATTTGTTACTTTTACAGCCGGGATGATGTATTCGAACCATAAAAGAAATTCCATTTGTAGCCATAAAAAGTGTAAAAATTTCATCGGGCCATGGCATACGGGTTCGCCAAGATGAGACCGATCTCGGATATAATTTATCGCAACGCCACATTTACATCGTCCGAAATCGGTTTATGATTCAGTAAAAAGGTGAACAAGCACAGTCTTTGCATTTTATCTTCTTATATGTATCAAAATTATGTTCACAAGATTCAAGTTGTGGACTCTTTCCATGGCCCAAAGGTGGGACCAAATACAAAAACTTCGGCGGTCAAACTAAGTGTCCGAATTTAGAAAAGAAAGTTAAATATATTATTATCATGAGGTGGAGTGAACTATTAATAATGAGGATGAAACGTATTATTAGCCAACTGTTTTAGGAGATAAAATGGAGATAAATGGATCAAAAAACGGTCTCAGAAGGTGGTCCTGTTGTCCGATGCAAAGGGCACACTTAATATATATCCAAGTTTTTTAATGACAGCCTACTCGAAGATGCCGATGTCTTCTCCTTGTTAAGGGATGAATATATACATTTTTTTGTATGGTAATCATAGCAACGAGCTCGATCACACGAAGCAAATCGAGTATAAGGTTTGAAATTCGTTTTTAAATATTTAAAAAAAAAAAAAAAGCAGCTGCCTTTTTTTGGATGGCAAAGCGAATATTACTTTTATATATAAAGTTTGAAAGTTACTTTGCCGTTCGGCAGCTTTTTTTCCACGCTAATCGAGGAATCCTCGATGATGCAATGCGGAAAATTAAGGCATTTCGAACGGAATTTTCATAAACTTTCCGCAAAGCCTTGACAGCAAATAGAAAAAGAAAAAAAAAGTTTTGCTTTACGCGCTTTCCAGCACTGAACGCGGGTGAAGGAAAGGGAAAGATCGCGGCGGCGCTCGACGGCGCTTTTGCTGCCGCTGCTTTGCCTCTGCTGCCAGGCGGCGAACATCGGAGAGGCTCGGCCGTCGGACCATTTCCGGCAAATCGGTTTCCCGGCGGTGTCCGCGCTTTTTCCGCGGCTCGCCCTGGAACCGCAGCGGGGCTCGACTGCAGCGGAGGAGCCGGCGCTCGTCGGGTTATTTCGGAACTTGTGCATTATGCAAGAGGCGGCGGTAAAATCGGGATTCAATAATCCCGTAAGAAAATAATTGCTTCCAATGATTCGTTTACCTTTTTATTCCGAATCCGTGACTTGAATCCCGATGTATTTCACCGTTCTCTCCCTCGTATTTTTCGAATGCCGAATAAATAAACGCGATACGTGGAGCAGCTTTATTTTGGGGGGGGGGGCCACTTTACCCGAAAAAGAAAATTCAAAAACGAATTTGAATTTTTTTTTTTTTTTCGATTCGGGGCCAATTCGAAACGTTTGAAACGAACGTAAAGGAGATCCCGGCGAACCGTTTTGCATTTAATAATTCATCTTCTTCGCGATGCTATCCCCCGAAGTGTATAAATCATTTTCAACTCTTCCCTTGAAAAGAACCTAAATATTTACGGCTTTGGTATTTAAAATTATTAATATTTCGGGTAGGAAAAAAAAAAAAAATTAGATATCCACCTTAGTAATTTTAAAATTTTCCCGACCGGAAAAACAAAGTGATGGATTAAAAATTATTATACTCTTATGTGTTTCGCTTTTGGAAAGATGCTTTACGGCGTGGTACTGATGTCTCAATGTATCTATTCCAAAAATTTTTAGAGTGACGGTGCTTCAGTAAGGGATTATTGTCTTTAAAGTTTTGTTTTGCGATCAAGATCAGGCGTACATTTCGATATTAACATCTGAATTTTTTAAATGTACGTAATTCTGCGCATCGATTTATGGATTTAGTTGCAGAAGGAGATATTGTTCTTATTTTTTGGTGCATTCATAATTTAACGTGTTAAATTTTGATTCACGTGTGATATTCACATCTTTAAACGATCCTGAGTGGTGCCTTAATGCAGTTTTTCAGATGTCATGCAGCGGACGTAATTTCATCTATGATTCGCGTGCCGGAAAAGTTTCAGAAGAGCTGGATTTTCCGGGAAGATGGGGACAGAGGAATCCCAATAAGCGAAAAATGAAAATTGATGTTAGATTGACGTTAAAGAGTCCGGTCGACGGGGCAGGGAGTCAATTTACTCGAGGAACGTGATCGGCATTACTGAAAATTCGATAACTCCACCACAAAGTTTGATTTTACATGTGCCATTAGCTCGTTGGATTTGCATAAGGCCGCGTTTCAATCCGTCATGTCTCCGTTACGGTTTGCATTTATGATAAGCGCCAACAAGGTACGGAAAGTGCGTGTCGGAAGCAGAAAAAAAAAAAAAATGCACCACGAAATGACGGGGTTGGGAAAAGGGAAGCTTGCATTTGACGTACATACCTGCGAGCAGCAGCATGCCGTGAAAACTCTCAACGCGACAGAACTTTGAATTTATATTTCTCGCAGCAATAATCCGATCGAAGACATGGCAATAACGTAAAAACAAACGAAAAAAAAAAAAAAACTCGATCATTCCCCGGCACATCCACATCAGATGGAACAAAGTAAAGTTTACGTTTTGTGCAGTGCATGTTTCATGCAGTTTTAATGGATGAAAAAGAATCGAAATCTGTCGCTGAAGAGCATCAACGGGAATCTTGATACATCAAGTTTTAGAAGCTTCAGCAGACGGATGCAGGACAGAAAAGGAAATGAATAAATTCGCTGCAGATTTAGTCGGTTCTGACTTTATGGAGTCGAATTTGATGACAATATAAGCGAAATTATTTAATTTTTCATCAACTTTCACGAACGAGAAAAATAAAAGAATTAAGATACCTCAGAATGATTTTAATTAATTTGTGTAAGTAATTAATAATGTTTTATTTTTCCGTGATTTTAACGTCGCTGTTATTATAGTCGTGGTATTTTATAAACTCCAATAAATAAGTAACCAATAACATTATGATCGATGGACAATATAATACGGTAAAACAACTATAATTTAAAGTGCAAATAGATGGATCTTCACAAACTAATACGTTTAGGCAAAAATCTTCCGTAGCGATATATAAAACTTCTTCCATGCATGCTCTGATTTAATCTGTTGATTTCGTCAATAAATGAGACATCGTTTAAGTTCAAGATAATAAGCACTGCAGCTAAATCTTCAGCTTTGCTTAATGTTGGACGGACAGGACGTATGGTAAGCGCCTTAGTCACAGTTTTTCGCGTGCTTTTGAACGTAGCACTTAATATTATATATAAATATATATATATAAATATATATATATAAATATATAT
>JAOWBB010002459.1:0-40551 GCA_028565995.1 Ricinus marginatus | reverse complement strand
CGATTTTCCCCCCCCCCCCCCCCCCCCGACGCACGCGACGATTTATAACGTTGTACTGGGAGAGTTGACGGGGGCAGAAAATGCCGAATCCATCCCGGAAACCGTTTTGAGATGAAACGGAAGTATTGGATAGCAATTTATCTGCGGGATGAAACTGGGAAAATTTCAACGGGGTTGTGAGCGTCACCCCATTCGGAAAGCCCTTTTTATTCTTTTGCGAAGGAAAATTTCGACATTTGCTTTAGTGATTTAGAGACGAATGGATTGTTTAAATAATTTCGCATTCGTAAAAAGAGTATTTGCTAACACGTGCGAGTAATTATCTCGTGATATTGTGTAAGGATCTGTACACAATCATGCATAACAATGGTTTTTCACGTGCATGCAACATTTATTACTTCTTATTTTTTGGTCGCTGGTCTCTAACACGGTTATCTAAACGGTGGAATTTTTTTTATTTGATCGTTTATAATTATCTGCCTGCAACCTCTTAAATGAATTATTTGACTGGTCAGTCTTTAAGATCCGGTTCATTGATAATTTTTATATTTTACGCAATTTTAAGTTTCCATTCTCATTTTCATTTCATAACAGTTCATAATTGTAAATATTCATAATAAGCGGATTTATATACGTACATATATATGTATTTATATGAATTTCGTCAAATTTATAACGTATCATCTGATTTTCTTTTTTAATCAGAAATGCGACCTGATTCCTTTTATTCGTGCAGAATTGCGTCCGTAAAGAGATCGATGTTTTTTTTCTTGGCCCATGATTTCCTAGAGGCATTCAGGACGTCATTTCTCAAATTTCAAAATTTATACATTTATTTTCCGAAAAATATTTTCCAAAGTATTTACCAGTTTCCCAATGAAAAGATCCGTTCTTCTCCCAAAGGCCTTTTACGTGGGAAACGTTAAATTTTTATTTTTTAACTTGTCTACGGAAAATTTATGAACAAACGGCAAAATTTTTTTTTTTTTTTTTTTTTTTTTTTAACGGCAATAAAGAAAGATATCCTTTGCGAATTTCATTTATCCGAATGGTCAAATAAAGGGGATGAGGGTGGCAGCCTCCCACGTGCAAGTTATTCGCCCTTTACAAATCCGCACTGATGTAATAAATTTACAAAGATTACAATTAAATACACTACAACAGGTAAAATATAAATAAAAAAAATTTATAACTTTTTAACCTGTTTTTGGGGTATTCTCGTGGCAAAGGGAAGAAAAGGGAGAAAGGGTTGAAGGGCTGATCAGGGTTGAAGCCAGTGCGGGTTGGCCAAAAACAACAAATAAAAATTCGAGAAAGCAAATCGATGCTTTTTCCATCACGGTGAACCGAATTGCTGTCGCGTAAAAATTGCATATTTGAAATATTCATCCCTATTCCTGAGTAATATTTTGTAAAAAAAAAAAAAAAAAAAAAAAATATTTGTTTATATTATAACCATAGTTTTGAAATAAAAAGTTTAAATTTATTTCCATTTACATAATTCAGAGCTAAATATTTCTTGATGGCACGCCGAAGTCAGCAATAGTAATTTTTTTTGATGCATGTTTTTACTTCAGCATTGATTTTTGCCTACCTAAAGGCTGATTTTGTAGTAAATTTCGTTTTTATTGTGCGGGCCAATCCCCATCATCATGTTTCAAATATAACCTTTTCATACTGAACAAAAATTTTGTACATGTTAATGCTTTTCACTAATTTTTAACATTGCGCTTTCCGCTTGAGCTTTGTCAAAAATGGTAGATATTTTCTCTTAATTTACCTTTCATTATTTCCTTTTCGACCAATTTTCTCTTTTAACCACTTTTCGTAATCGCCTTTATTATTGCTTTTTCCAAAGATTTTATGGTTGCTTGTACAACGTCACGTTTTCAGTTTCTCATTAATAGGTTCAGTTCAACGATCGAAATTTATCAAATTTTTGTTTTTTTTTTTTTTTGTAAAAGAAACAATAATAAACTATTGCTAAACTATACTTTTTTCTGCTTCCCCAAAATGCACAAGCATAATAATTTCCGATCATTTATTTAAGAAATGATCAATTTAATATTTCACATAATTTCGTAAACCAATCTGCATTCTCGATCTATATGATTTCATAAGCAATATATAAATATGTAATAAATAAATAAATCACTGTTGCTGATTTAATGGATATATAAGGGGGAAAAAAAGGAGTATACAAGAAAGAAATTTAACCAAAAAACCAGGGATTCTTCGCAAAATAAGATAAAATGGTGCGATGTGATATCAATATTTAGTTCATTTAATTTTTATGTTTAATTGCCAAATATAATAATGATTTAAGCAAAAGGGCGAAACTGAGAACACATTTGTCATCTCTATCAATTAACTTAAAATATCTTTTATATATATTTATACAGTGATGATAACTTTTAAGAAATTATAAATTATTACTTAATAAAAATAAATGCTGCAGAGTCATATTCGTAAAAATATATACTGAAAAATGTTATTTTACAATTAATAACTCATGTTAAACGTCAGATTGATGGGTGCAGTGCAAATTATTCACATAAATATTTTATCGAATTCTTCTTTTTATTCGATGGATCACATTCATGTAGTTTCCTCGTTAAATTTAGTTACGGCACATGCTCACACATTGCTCTCGGTACAGCATTTATTGTTGATCTAAGGGAAAAAACACATGAGGAAGGGATTCTCATCGAAGGAAACAGAAGACGCAGAGAGTACGTGAAACCGAGGAACAATCAAGAAAGCGGAGCGTGCACAAGGTGCGGAAAAAATGCTCGGAAAAAGAATGAAAAGAAAATCCTTTTTTCCTGCGAAGCAAATGAAAATTCTTTCGATCGCCAATTTTTTATCTGAAACAAGTTTACTTGGACATGTTAACAATTATAAAAAGCCGGCCGCCCTTCGGGATAATCCCTCGGAAAATGGAAAACTCGGAAAAAATGTATAAAGAGAATCAGCAGAATCAGATTTTTCTGGTCTTCTTCTCCCTTTCCTCTTCCTTTTTTCGAAAGAAACTTGTAAAGAAGCAACAGGCAACGACAAGACGCTTTTCCCTGCTGGGTGGACGCCATTTCCATCCCTTTTTCCGTTTTCCGACCCCGTCGAATTTTCCTATTTCATGCGATCGAAATGAATTTTCCCCAAGTTCTTCCGAGGGAAAACGAAGTTCCTCGCTTTTCCCGGCATTTTCTCATTGTCAAGTCCAAGAACCAGCCCGCCACGTGACTGAATTTCTCTCCGGAAAAGCGAGTCGAGTGGAAATATAATTTTTTCCTTTAAAAAAATTATCCAAGGAAATTTTTTTTCGGTTTTTTTTTTAACGATTTTTCATTAAAAAAAGAAAAAAAAATTGAAAATAATTTATGCCGCGAAGTAAATACCACGGTATCAATGCGGTTTCCTTGTTTCAGTTTTTTTCTGGTGAAAATTCATGAAGTCCCACAACAAAGAAGATTCACCTCCACTGGAAAATCATTATTAAAATAAAAAGTTTTCGAAAATATCGCTCGGGTCTCGCTCCCGAAATCTCGTTATGAATGATAAAAGGAAAATGCCCCGGAAAAAAAAAAAAAGGAAACGAAATTCGGTGTCAAATAAGACGTAAAAAAACTGAAAAAGTATCGTATGAAACTCAGTGTGAGGTTAGAAAATTAATATGCGACATGTATATATTCAAACAATAAGCATTTGATTTTCATTCTTCCTTTAACGGAACGCTCTCAACACCGCCAAAATAATATAAAATTCTTCCAGTTTTTATTCTTTAGATCGAACAAAGAGCACTTTTGAAGAAAAGTCTTTGGACAAACTCTTTCCAAAACTTACGATCGTCATGAATGGAATCATAATTCACCTAAGACGTTCAGGGCAATATCTTAGAAATGTTATTATTCCATTTTTAACCTCTTATCGAAAGGCTACGACATGATATAACGCATCAGAATCAATTCTCAAACGGGCAAGGCTTTTATTGGATCTCTAAAATCTTCTTTGCCCCCTTTTTTTTTAAGATAAAAAATGAAAATTTTCTTTTTTTTTTTTTTGTCCCCCGGCAAAGGAATCTCAAAGGAATACTCTGAAGATGCTTGGTTCGCGGCCTTCCGTCGTTGCTGCTTCCACTTTTCTCGGTTTCGATGGCGCAGGACGCGGAATATTCAGCATCATCGGAAATTTTCAGGTAATCGGATTTCGGCGGCAGCATTAGAAGTTGCTTCACGGCTCTCTCCGAGCACGGACTTCTGTTCTAATGCTGAGCGAAAGACTTTCTAAAAAGGGGTGACCACACTGATTTTGAGCAAGATGGTCGCGCTTCGGCCACAAATCGACCGAGCCATTTTGCGAGATGTTCCCGGCGGAATCATAAGGTACAAATAAACAATGCGTGGCGGTAGAATTGCATGAATCCCTCTCGATTAACGTGCACCTTCCACAATCGAAAATCCATCTTCCACCTTCGGTGCATTCCGCATCATGCACGCGCGGACGAATGCAATTCGTTTTACAACATTCAACAGAAATTAACATGCAAATTCATACTCCAGACTTTTGTAAGATAATCTCAAGCACTGGAGATGCGGGCCTTTTTTTCCCTCGGTTTTGCTGCCGTTCAAAATCTTGCCGCATCTTCCTTTAAAAAAAAAAAAAAAAAAATTAACGAAGAAAAAATTTATTCTTCAAGAAAGAAAACGTTGTCATGTGGATATTGAATCTTTAGCATGGACGTTGCGGGGAAACAAAAAATGAGCGAGTTTTTCTGGCTTTTTTGTTACAATTTGCTTGTCTGAAGTAGGCACGGGAGCCGCAGAGCAGTTGACACCAGATTGCGTCAACTAAAAACTTGAAATTTTCTTTTTCCCCAAAAAGCGGTCTCAGACGGAGGAAAAATCTAAAATCCGAAATAAAGGTTTGATCAGTCAATTTATTTTTTTCTTGTCAAAAGCAAGCAGCAATCAGAAAGTGTGCGTTGATAAATCACAAAAATGTAGAAAAAGAAGTCGAATCTGAAACAGAGCTCTTTTTATATTGAATGCGTTTTTAATAAATCGCTTATATATAATTTATCTTTCTATTAGACATGCCTTTAATGCATAAATATGTGTCTCCATGTTCGGCGTAATTTGTTTTTATAACATTAGCATTGTTTCTATACAATGGGATAAATTCATCTATTCGTAAACAACAGCTTGCTGTTATATTTAAGTGGAAATTCGTATATTAGCGTTGATGTCATACAAATAAAAAGTACAATTTTTTTTTTCTTTTTCACCTCTGAGTGATTTCTTTGCTGAAGAACCATATTCTTCCAGAAAAGATTTAATTGTAGTTTATATCTCTTTTTCTTCTGCACCATATTCACACAATCTTCATTTTTATTTGAAGTTTTCTCCAGAGTCAGCAACTCATGCTCTTCCCACCAAGTACATTCATTTTTCTCTCTTTCCTTTTCCGGTTTTGTCGAATCTGATCACATTTTGACGAAAGTTTTCTTCAATATTTTCTCAGTTTCATTTTTAATTTTCGAAATATTTTTCGATTCCACTTAAGCGCTCGTTATATAGAAAGATTATAAGGGACTTAAAATTAAATATCACACACTTATGATCCTTTGTCAAAGGCATTTTGTATCTTAATTTTCAGTTTTTAGTGTTCGACAAACAATGGCTGATTGATAATCGAAGAAATGAATGGTAGATTTTTATAGAATATTTTAAGTCGTTTTTTTTTTTTTAAGAAAAAAACAATCTAATAATTATTGCAACAATAACAGAGAAAAAGTTTGTTAATGAAGCTGTGAATGACAAGTACCTTCACGCAATCTGATACATAAATGAAGAGATTCATGTTAACTTAGCTTTTAGGAGAGATCTGTAATAAAGAGGTCTACAACTGGATTTCCTTTTGACGAAATGTTCAACTAATATTTTTGACATTTTTAATTTTACTTGTAATATCCTTTTAGAATTTGCGCCTCTACGCTAATACATATATCGAAAGCCAACGGCAGTTGCCCAAGTTCTCAGGCATTTTCCCATTTATCTGGAGTTCTTTGTTGATGGAGAAACTTTTTTCTTGGGTCGATGTGTTTTTGTTATCCGAGACTAAAACTGCTATTGAACCATATGTTTCCTTTGCCATGCGCCATTGCGTGGCTGATTGTTATACGTGCTCCTCGAATTGCAACACATGATCCAAATGCAATTACATTATTGTATTTATTAATAGAAAAATTATTTATTCATTAAGCAACATGCATTTACGTATAAAACGGCAGTTTTAGATAAGGTAAATTACCAATATTGGATCTCTGTGGGCTTCACTCCCAGCCCTTATTCAGATCAACCAAGCACGTACGAATTGGACATCCTAATAAGAAATTTTGATCATGATTTTGAGCAAGACCACGGTGGAAATATAAAATAAGACTGCATTCAGTAAGGTACATCGCTTTTATACTTAAAGCATGGGACCAGAAAGTTTGAAAGAACGGTGAGGTCTGTTTTAGATTCAGCAGGGCAGCCAGCAGTGCGACTGATCTGCTTGCCGCTGTGAACTTACATCAACTCCGAAAGCAAAGAATTCCTTTGGAGAATTATTTGTAATCGGATTTAGAAGGTTTCCCCGGGATGATTGCTGCTGTTATTACAAATGATCGGCCCTTTTGATCCAATTTTGAGCAGCTATTCCGCCGGCACCGTCTCAGAAGAAGTTTCAGATGGAAAGACCGCCGGCTTGGGTCCACCTCGATTTTATAAAAATGTACCCGAAAATAAATTTAGCGAAGTTATCCTCGATACACAACCGATCTCGCCGGTAACGATGGAACTCAAACACAGATTATCTTTTCGCCTTTGGAATTAGGTGCGCGCATGCATCGAACGAGTGGCAATTCGCTCTTTCACGAGCCATTTCTTTTATCTGTACCCGGTTGCGGAGAGCGTCAGCTTCATCAAATTTTGAATTTCGATTTTGCCTCCCTCGGGCGGCCTCTTCGAAGCATAAAATGCATTGTACAATGCCTTTAATAAATAATGACAAACTGATATTTTTTTTGCTTTCCATTTCTAGACTGATTTGTAGGATTCACACGGCTACAGATGAAAGAGGCTTTACGCGAGTGAAATTGAATGAAACTGAAAATATGACTTATTCCAATAGTTGACTGCCTGATACGATACTTAAACGCTCGTGAAAATCTCTATACAAATCGTTGCAAAGTTCGTTATTGGAAATAAGCGTTCTGGTAGATTATTTAAGATAAACTAATTAAATGCGATACATAAGCTTGTTCAAGATTTATGAAACATTTGTGAGTTAAGTTAATTAGACTAATGATAATGTTGAATTTAAAACTAGTACCGTTGTTCAGATTTATAATATCTCATAATTTATACACTAATTATTCAAGTCTGTTTTGGGATATAAAAGCTGCGAAAAATTGAAAAAAAGGTTGGGCGATTTTTGATAATATTCTTTAGTTATTTGTTGTATAGATTTTTTTTTAATCCCGTGCGTTACACTGGCACGTATTGGCAGGTATAGATTTCCGTGGCAAATCGAAACTTCGGACGGCGAACCTGAATTTCCCGTAAATGAAACTGCGCTGCCCCTCTGCCTCACGGCTACATAATGATTGAGAGCTGACACATTAATGGCCCGGAAACTGATTGTGTCAAAACTTCTCCCGATATATCGAATTTCAATTTTATCGGGTTTAACATGTTAAAATCTTGAGGTCTTAAGTAGGCCTATTGTGTTCTCTCTGCCGGACCAAAGCTTCCAATAAAGTTTTAATATTGGATGATTTTTTTTTTTTTTTTTTTTTTTCAAAAACGTCAAATCCAAAAATATCAGATATCCCGAAAGCTGCCCGAGCTCCTCCCCATGCCCGATCCTTTTCAGTCAACCTCTCTTTTCATCTGCAAAAAGGGATGTTCCTCCCTAATTAGATTGTTCGGGATTTTTCGTTTTGGATCATCCAAATCATTTAGCCAAAATAGCCGAAAGCATTTTAATTGAAACCGAAATTCGAGTTGGCGGCAGTTTGGAAAGGGTCAAACCAACAAACCTTCCGGAAACTGAATCGACTCCCTTCGGGCCACGAGCGAACCTTTTTTCGGAAAGGCAAAGGACATGTGTTGGAAGATTCGATTAGTGCTCCATACCCCCGGAGGTATTTGAAGGAAAATTTTGGATTTTTTTCATGGGTGCCTCCACTTTCAGTGAGATTGTGACACCAGGAGAGTAAATTATCCATCGTGCCTTTGAGGGCCCTCCAGCACCTTTCCGTCTCTCCGTTCGTCGTCCGACCAATCGGATTCTTCCCCCAAAAATCTTTCGATCTGACTGGATCCTCCCCGCCACAGGTTTGCTGTGCGAATGTTGCAAATCTTACAATCGCGAAGTGAGCCTTCCACTGTTGGAATTTACGAAACGGATCGTGCCTTGCAAATCAGGAAACCATTAAAAAAAAAAAAAAAAAAAAAAAAAAAAAATGCGTCCTTTTGTATAAGCTACCGATTCTTCAATGCGACTTGCCTCAACTTTAAGCTGCGCTGAGAAATCGGATTCGACCACTTGAAAGTTTTGGTCAGCGAACCTTCATTTCATCGCATCACGTGGCTGCAGTGACATTCTCCTCAATATCGGCAGTGCTGTTCTCCAAATGGGTTAAAAAAAAAAAAAAAATTTTCCCCGACGAGAGAACTCCCAAAAACTGGGGATGCTGGATCGTTAGCGAGATGTCATTCCCAATGCGCATCAAAGAAATTTATCCGTCCGCGGCGCTCCTATTTGCCTACACAGGAATCGCGGGGGTAGTTCGGGGGGGGTCTGAAAGGTAGGGGTGACCGGCTAAATAGAGGAATTATGCATGCTTCGTGGAGTCTCTTCATGTGAGGCTCCCCACATGAATGACCGAAATGTGTTCTTTGCGTCATAAATCATCCAAAATTCAGCGGCCCGGGCAACCGGAGCAGCCAACTTCGTTTTTACGGCTTTTAAAAAAGGGATTTTTCTTTTTCAAGAAACGAAATCGCATCCTAGCACTAATTAAGATTAATTAATTTATTAATCATTTCTTAGTTAAGACGGGATTAGTTTATACGGGGGTTTCGACGCTGCTTAAAGTGAGCCCTCCCAGAGTGTGCCTCCCGTTTCGTCCGACACGCTGGGTAGCCTCCGAGAATTTTTCCAAAGCCCCCGTCTTCTTTTCCCATTAAATCGGCGACGGGTTTCAAGCCAAACCTTATGGGGAGATTCTCAGCGATCGGATCCCAGCTCGGGTTGCGAAGTTGGATACCGAAGACTTTATTACGAGGAGCCTTTTTTTTGAAAATTTCCTCCTCCACGAAGTTTTTCTGATCCGTCAAATTTTTTTTTTTTTTTTTTTTTTAAGCGTTCGCAGGTTAAAAACTTAACTGATCAAACTTTTCGGATTGCTGATGACACTGCGAGAGTGGACCGTCCACTTTTTCGCAAAATTATCATTTGACAAAAAGTTTCGAAACTTCACGAGGAGGTTCACGCGACAAAGGGAAAAACCAAAGGCTCCGAAGGAAAAAGGCAGTGGAAAAAAAAAAGGAAAATTCCATTATGTAGCGAGGGATCAATCGGAAATGAAAGCCATTTTCTGATTTCCAGCTTTTTTTTTTTTTTTTTTTCTTGTCCGGCGAAGTAAATCCGAATTTCCTTAATCCGACTTCTATTAGGAACAGCTTTGATTACATTTAATCCGAATTAGTTTGATTAAAAAAGGAGGATACAGAGACGGTATGCAACATAAAGAAAGTGAGAAACGAGACGAAATAAAGTACAAAGGAAGCACCAAACGCGAACGAGAGGCCTTTGCGGCTCCCGAATATTACTCCAATAACATCGCTGAAGGTGTACAAATTGCTGGGCCGAGGAATGGTTTTGGAAAAAGTAAACTAAATCAATGATTCTTACAAAAGCATTTCGTCAATAGTCGAATGTTATGAGTAATAAAAACATAGGGGAAAGAGGATCCCCGATGGACAAGGTAATAATAATAACTGCAACCAGAAAAAATTGCGAATGGACTGCTGCACACCAGGGAAGATGAAACTTGGCCATTACCGCGAAAGATGCTGCAACATATGAAGACAATCCGGGGAATCGTCCACGTTTGCTGCTCTTTCTTCACTGGGGCAGCATCTCGTACGGGGATTAAAACGGGCCACGGAGGAAGTGCTGACGATCCGGGAATATTATTTTTCGGGTTTTCATCGATTGTTCCCCCCCCCCCTTCCCCCCCAAAAACGACGCGGGCTCTCCAATAAATATATTTTGAAAAAAGGTCCGGGAGCAATCGGTTAAAAGTCAATGACACGAACGAAGATCAAATTATGGCCACTTAACATGAGGGCCGTGGAATAATGGACCCGAGGAAAATTTTTTTTTTTTTTTTTGCTCGAAAAAATATATTATCGGGCGATACTCTAGAAATGACTGTGGAGAACAGAAAATATCAAAGTTAAATTTATTTTAAGGTTCCTTTCCAAAGAAAAAAAAAAAGAAGCTTACCCTAAACGATAAGGTTTTCCAAGGCAGAACCATTTGGGATTGCCGGAATATGAAAATCTGAAAATTCTGGACGTTTCATGAAGGAAAAATGGACCGACACTTATCGGTTATTTATAAAGTTATGTCTGAACATCTAAAAACTAATTTTAAATTACTAAATCTCTGATGTAACGGTCCCCAGTCGATTTTTTAATGCAAAACAAGGCAAAGCCTTGGACACGGATCTTGCATGGGTCCCTAACCCGTAGACTTTTACCGAAAAATGTAATAAATAAATTTGATTTGTCGAACCGAAGTGTGCAACAGGATCGCACTGTCGTTATCACGCGCAACTTGGTGCGGGATGCAGCGAAAGAACTGTCCGAAGAACGTACGAAGACGTCTCCGGTTAGCGTGCCGCAATCGATTGTTCTTATTTGCGACATCGTCCTGTTGCTTCGGAGGCCGTGAAGCAAATCGCTGAAGGAGCCCTTTCACAGCTTTCTTCGGGCTAGAAGTTAGCAGCTTCCGGCTATCTTTCTCTTTCCGGTTTCCCACTCAAAATTCTGCAAACGACAGGAAGAAAGGCGAAATGTGCGAAACATTTTCAATAACAAAACTTTTTTTAAACGTGACGAGCTTCCTTTACTTGACCTTTTTTTTTTTTTTTTTTTGTTTGTTTTTTGTCATTTTCGCTTTAAAATTGCTGAGATGAACCAAGAGAATTTTCCTTTTTCAGTCCGTTTGAAATAAAATAATTACCTTTGACCTATCATTTATCTGAGGAGTTTTCCGCGCGCAGAACAGAAAGCAATTTTCGGTGCCGCCTTCATTGCATTTGAATGATTTGAAGGCGCACATGTTAAATAGTTCGAGCATGCCATATAAATTATGTATCTTTCTCAAATCTGCAAATTTTTTTTCGCTCAGTGTTCTTTAAATATGTCGGACAAAGGTTTTTTGGTCTTCCGTCCAGTTTGCAGTACCGAGATAGATGGTGAAAAGAAAGTGCAACCCTGAAAATATGCTTTTAACAACTTGATTAACTCAAAATGTCATGCTCATTTTATAAATGTCAATGCCAAAAATTTTTCAAAATATTTTTATAAATAATAATAATATATATGAAAACCCTGTGTTATTATTTATTGCATTATCAGTAAGCATTGGCAGAAAACATTCAGTTGCGATTCAGTATTGTAGACGGAAATTTATCTATCATACATATAAACAAAATATTTGTATCAAAATATATATTTTTTGTAAGTGGAGCGAATTGTGTTTCATGGCTGAGGGATAATCATACCCCTGTAAATAGCAAATTGAAAGGAGGAAAACAGTAAGAAAATGAACATAATTGATAATGCCACTGCCGAAGAATGAGATTCTTCTGAGGAAATTGTTTCGAAAGATATCGGGAATGAAAGGAGCCATTAATTAGCAGCCCCGGGGGAAAATCCAATAAAAAAAAAAAAAACTAAAATTCCACCCTTAAAAGTTTCCCTTTCCATGAGCTTATGAACAACATCCCCGAGTTATAAATCAAGGCTCCATCCCCGGATCCTTCAATTTCGTTTTATCACTTTCATTTTAATATTCGAAACACAAAAATTCCAACAGCAGTTCCCGGCCTTATAATCCCAGCTTAATATCTGGTCAGGAAATCAAGTTCGTATCGGTGTCGCATTTTTAGGTACTGCAGGCAAAAATGCAGTTTCCTTCGGCTGCATCAGCAAATTTTTTAAAGGAAACTTGAGTAAAGAAAAAAAAGAAAAAAAAAATGATAAATTGAGCTTCCATGCATCGGAAAACTGACCCATGGTCTAAGAATTTTCCGCAACCGAGCAAATCGTAAATTATCGAGGAGAAAGAGAGAGTCCATTAGTATGATAATTTACGGAAACGAAGGAAGTTTATATGGCTGTTAAAGTTTTTCTATATAAATTAGAGTAGAAAGTTTAATAAACTAACTTTTCGTTTGGATCGCGCAAACTGATTTAATTTTGAGGAGGGCACTAAAAGGCAAATGCATGATATACACAGTAATCGAATAATGAGGCGAGGTGATGGAGACCCCAAAACAATCTACTTTGCTTCGTAAACTCTTTATTAATGAAATCGATTTAAAATTTAATTATGCGAAAGAGCATGGTCGTGGGGGTACTCCTACACTGCACTACCACACCAAATTGGCTCCAAGATCGAGGATCCCCGGGATGTGGAGCTCTGGTCTCGGACTTGCAGAGGACATCACTTTTGAACTACATTTAAACTTCAAATGAAGACGGATTAGCTTTCGGCATCGTCTGGACAACCACCGGCAGCGGTTGTCATTTCTTTACACACCCGAAACTCGAATGCATTTCAAGTAAAAAGCTCGATCCGCGCATTCGTCAGTCGAACGCGATCTTGCATGTTGCCCAAAATCGGATCCGCCATTAATCCGAGGAGCTTTAAAAAGTCCGGTCGGAGAAGAGGATCGCGAACAGCGGAAGGAAGGCGAGTGCAGAGGCGAGGATAGAATCCATACGACTAAATAGCTGCTCCGTCGAAGGCGCTCCAAAACTTCAAAAGACGTACGAAAAATAAATGTTCGGCAAAGAAAAGGAAAATGAAAACGAGTAAACTTATGGAACTTCCAAAACTTTGATATAATTTCGTTTCCAGTTAACCGGAACCCGGGTAAAAGAAGTTAAAATTCAATTTATTCAATTTAAATGGATTAAGGAGGCAGGGATCATAAAACGGAAGGGATCAGCCTTCGGAATGACGCGTTCGGCAAGGAGAACGCTTTCCGGGGCCGAGTCCGTCGTCATCCGGTAGCGGAAACGCTCAAGTGTTTCGCAGACAAACGGTTCCGCACCTTCGGGAACCGAACCTCCCGGCAGGAGACTGCTCCCCGTCCCGGGAGCCCAAAAAATAAGCGAGACTTTGCTTCCCGCAAAGCGGCAATGGAAATGGGAAAGTTGAACTTCGACAAAAGGCATTCATTAACTCGTTCTGGAAACGGGTCTGCCATTGCCGGGGCAGAGAGTAAAGAAGTTGATCCCGTTTTGCGAAACAGTTTTCCTTTTCCTCTCATTCATGATTAATTCATAGACCTGTTGATCGTAAAAGTCGTGATTTTCATTCGCTCCGCTGTTAAACACAGACAGAAATTCCATTTGCTCTCGAAATGTTGAGGAGAAGAAGAAGAAAAAAAAAAAAAAAAAATCAAATGCCTCTTTCTCCAGATGTTAAATATTATTAGTTCATATTATAGTAAAAGGGATCGGATGTTAAAAGACATGGGCGAAAATCAAATATTATATTTCAGTTTAATAAAGAAGTGTTTCCTTTGGTGAAGCAGGCAATCGAAAATCGATGGCGCTTATAGACAAAGGACGAATATTAAAAAGAAAAAGAAAACATTGATTCGAGCTTTAACTTTGGAGTTTGGATTCGGAATACGTGAAAAAAAAAAAAATACTTACATTGCAACAGAGAAAGTTAAAATGTATTAATCCAGTTCGGACGGGGATCCTCAAATTGTTCACCTAAAAATAACAAAAAAAATAAGTTACCTTTTTTCCCTTCACCGAAAACGTTTCAACAGAAGCAAATAATATTAACCAGTTTCGAAATGTACATTACATTAAATTCGGGTTTCTTCACCTCCGTTAAACAAGTTAAATTCATCGAGAGATCTGTCGCGGCCTTTGTCCCCATGGCAAATGCGAACGCGTAAATCTTTTCAGTGAGGAACAATTTGGCGCATTGAAAAACGAAAAAAAAAAAAAAGAAAATGGATGAGGCTCCGGCACGGAAGGAGGAAAAACTAACGAGTCAGAAATCGCATGTTCTTATTTCCAGTTCAGAAGCGCTTTTGCGCCTCAAATGGAACAGAAAGAGGCTGCTGCCCGGTGGAGCGAAAGTGGAAAAGTTCTCGAAATGGAAACTGAGAGTCTTCCAGGAGAAAATTTTAATGATTTGGGAAGTGGAAGAAGACTCGAAGGGAAGATGAAGGCACGAGAGCAATGCAAATTTCACGGAGACAAATAAAACGGAAAATGTCAAAAAGGAAAAATCCTAAAACGGAGAGCAAAACGCCTCGGGAGGCCAGGCCGAGGGCGAAATATCGGAAAAGCTAAAAAAAGGAAAATAGAAAATAAACCGGAGATCGTTCGTTTATGTGGATTTTCATTAGGAAAAGCTTCTAGGACCTGTTTGGACGCAAAAAAAATAACTTTCTCAGGCTCGGAATAATTCCTTTTGCATTAATTTATCAGAAAATAAAAGCTTCAGAGGCAGAGCCACGCGTTAAACCAAGAACCGGGGCAGAAATTTCGCGCTGAGCGAAACATTCGGATGTTATATAATGGGAATTTGATGCCGATCTATATTTTTGGGAACAAGTTTTCCGCACATTAATTTTTCCATAAAGAAACCTCCCAAAAAACATGGTCCAATTTCTAATCCTCCCTTTAAGTGCATAGTTTTTTTTTTTTTTTTTTTTTTTTATTTTTGTGTCAGAAATCGAATTCGACGTTAAATCCAAATACCGATTCCGCAAATCAGTGCCTGGCGGAATCCCGCCGCAAAACTGAGCGACAAATTTCCCGAACATCCATCTGTCGCGGCTTTGCCACGAATTTGACGCATGCATCAACGCAAACGCTTCAGGTTCGGTAAAAGGTCTGTGTCGTGAATAGTGCGAACATAGTTTCCCGGGTTAAGCTTCGAGTATGAAATTGTATTTGCTCAGGATTTAACATCTCGTTATTCACGTTGTTTCGAACGCCCGAGATTCGGAATCGGTGAAAAATATTATTTCGACTTTTACTATAATGGTTTTCAGGAGGTTTACTGCTTTCTGTTTGAGCCTGACGCTCTCCGCTCAATTTTCCCGATGCCTTCCATCGCGTCCTTTCTTTCAAAAACACTTTGAAATATTTTAATTAACTTGCGTTGGAGATCCTTCTCAGTCTGGAATTGCAATTTTTCCGAGGATAAAGGCATCGCGAGTTTTGGAAAAAGTTTAGCCACCCCAGAATTCGAAGTAAAATCTGTGAACCCACAATCAATATTTATTAATATACGTGTATAATAAGAAGTCCGACAATTTCAATAATTTTCAAAGATGCTTTGTTATACCGAACTCATTTTTGCTACGAATCGGCAACAGAAACGGTTGTGCTAAACGCTGCTTTGGGGAGCACCGAAATATGTTATTCTGAAAATTTGTAAATTATAGATTTTACGCTTCAAACTAATACTTTATTTTTGCGGCGTCAGACCAAAAGTGCGCAGCAGTTTCGGTTAATTGATTGCAAGTGGAAATGCAGAGGTTTATTAATCGGAAAATTGCTTCAGAAATAATTCAGGTTTCCGGGGTTTTTATGATTTATCCGGAATCGGAAACTAAGTTTCAGACAAAGAAAGGAGGATCTGCGAAGCTCAGCTAACCGAAGGAGTTGTTAGGTCCGTTTTCGTGAATATTTGATAACGAAACTTGGAGGATGGGCCGAAAACCTGGGAAATAAAAAAAAAAAAAAAAAATCACCGCTGTTGAATTCATCGTTTCGGACAGGAGAAATTCGGAATTCTTTGATAAAGTTTTTCTGTGTTGTTAACTCTTCTCTCATCGCATCCCCGATTCTTTACAATATAATCAATATCCTCTGTTGTAAAGAATTTTCGGTATTTTCCTCCTCCGATCTCATTCTCCTGCAGTGAATGTTTCCTCGTTTAACGGCGGTCCAATTCATTCTGGCTAAATTATGCGGAAAAACGTCTATTCCACAGGGAGAGAAAGAAATTGGAAGATTTCGAAAACTGATTCATCACTTCCAACTTGAAGAATTCCTCCTTCGTACGACGGCAATATTTCAAATTTTGCCCCCGACGCCATTCATGGGGAGTTTTACAGAATTTTTTCCCCCCCCCCCCAAACCTAAGCGAAAAAAAAAGTGGAAGTACATTTGAAAAAATCCCTCGTCGGAGACTAAGAGGAGTACCATATATGAATGATTGATAAACTTTTATATGAAGATGAAAGTTAAAGCTCGGAAAGCTTTTGAGAAACTTTTATTGAGTATATTATGACTTGAAAGCTCGACTTAGGCACTCCGGCATTCTTTCTAACTGTTTAAGAATGGTAAGATTGCAGATCCGAGTTTGAAAAATGCGCAGAATTTTTCAAATGGTCCTTGAAGCAGTACCTCGCGCCAAGACGACGATTTTGCCGTCTTCTGCCGGTTCCGAGCCTGGAATTGGGGAGGAAAAGCGGTTCTGACGAGGGTGCGGCACCCCTTTCGGAAAAGAAGACGAAGTACGGTGCGGAATAATTTTTTTTCACTCTGCGCCAGGCAAAGAGCATTATTTGAATAATTTTGCAATAACCAAAAGCAAACAATGTGGCGCGAACGTTGGATTTTATCTTAAGATGCTATAAGTGTCATTTGAGGTCATGATTTGCAGTTAAACTTAGGCGGGGAAATCTAATCCAGCTTCACCCCTTTGCGAGATTCCTTTCCATTTACAGACAAAATGATCTCTTTATCTGATTATGAGAAGCCATTCATAAGTTAGAAATTGACATTGCGGCAAGGATAAATGATATATTTTTGGAATCTTCTTTCCGAAGTACTTGTTTCACCTCAGTAATTCTGTCTCTTATACGCAGAATTATTGCTGTGGAATAAACCTCAGCTTCCCATAACGAATACGCAAAAGGAAAAGAAAAAAATCGTTCAATTTAAATAAAATATATACAAAAATTGAAATCTTTGTTGCACAAAAATATTTTTATTTTTTTTTTTTTATTTTTTTCGGAGAGGGAAGCAATGAGGAAATTTTATAAAACAGAATCGACAAGAACGAATTTATGAGAGAGTAATGAAAAAGTCATTAGGGGCTTAAACAAAAAGCAATAACACAGCAAAAGCAGAGGAGAAAATATTTCTACCTTCCGAAGCAGGTTTTGCTGGAGAAATTTTCTATTTTAAGGATTAAGCTATTTGTGACCGTGATTTCGATGGAAAATTCCTTCCTTTTTGTGTGAATAATGAGCTACGGTTACATCGACAAATACTTGTATTTCGTTAAATTAAAAAAAAAAAAAAAATGCCACTGCGTTTATTTGGTGCAATCAAATGATTAACTCCAGCCTTTATACAAAAGTAATCAACTTTTTGTTTATCTAGTTGCAAAAGGCAAAACAATCGATCTAATTTGGGAACGGGAAAGAATCTGTTAAATATCTAAAGCCGCAGGAGATCACACGACGGAATAAAGCTTGTCGGAAAGTGAAGGATTGATACAACAGGAAATCCGGGAAGAAATTGTCGGAGGTTATCTTACCGAACCTTTCCATTACTTTACATCCAGTCAATCGTTAAGACCGCCAGACATTCCGGCAGCTCCTCTTCGCTGCAGTCTAGATCCTTATTTCAATGTCTCTCGTGGAGGAAATTAAACCTTTTTACCAATTTTGATTCAAAATTTGTGTCCGGTAAACGTTTAATGACAGGGGCGCAATTAAACGTTTCATTATTTACCTGACTGGAAGATATGACCAGCGCAGGGGAGGCACATCGTTTATTTTCCACACGTCAAAAAATTAACATGTAACTTGATTTTTTTTGCGAAAAAAGGACCACCGCTTCATTTGCTGTCGCTTTTCTTGGCCCCCGCTGTAGCAAACTTTTGAGATCTCGTGTCATCTCGCCCATTTGCCACATTTATCTTCACTGGTAGTGTACGAAAAGAGGTTGGATCATCTTGCAGCAACGCATTCGGTGAAGACTCCGGTTGAAACACCGATAAAGTAGAATGTAATGAGGACTGTCGGAACATGGGAATATAAGAGAAGGGTAAAAACAAGTTGTGACAAGAAAAATAATTTCTTGCAACTTTTCCGCCAAAAAATAAATCTTCCTCGACGAATTGGTCATTATATAATGAAAAAAGTTTTTAAACAATTTACGGGGAGCTCTTGAAAGATTGAAAACTTCTCCGGGAAAAGGAAATTCTCAGACAGGGAGTCGAGGACTTGAACCACGAGGAGTGATTAGCTTAAAAATACAGAAGGTAACAACCTTTCCCGTACCTCATAATGTCGTGGCTTCGTAAGATGTATATTTTTCTCAACCAAGGGAATAGCTTCACTCAACGTATCACTCAATGCAAAATTTTATAATTAGCCCTCGCCGTACATCTAGCGATCTTGTCTTTAACGCCATCGACGGCAGGATTTTCCATTTTCGACGTGAATTAAGATGAAACATCTCCTGGAGCAATCGACAGGAAAGAAGTCGAAAGGCCCTGCCGAGCCTTCTTCGAGTTGGACTGTTATTAGCCCCAAATCGTGTACCCAATTCCGCTCTTAACTAATAAAAATAACTTTTTCTTGTAGGAGTTCTGGAAAATCACTTTCAATTATGTTTCCTCATTTTTCTTAAATGTCCCGTTTGTCGAATCTTTTTCCTCCTTCGACAGAGCAGCAGCGGGACCCTTAATTTAAAAAAATAAAGGAAAGAAAGGGAACTTTCCGATTTTTATCGTTCTTTTCATTCAATTTTCCTTCAGTCGATGAAATGGTTTTTATCCTTCTGTGTTTCTATTGCACCCCCTCCCTCGATATTCACAAACTGTTGGACCTTTCTTGAATTTTTTTGCATCTGGCAGATTACTTTTCTTTGGACGGTGCTTTTCCTTCTGGCATTTATTTTTACTTAATAAAAAGCAAAATTTTTGAAACCTATCTGAGCAAGAGTTTGCCCAGTTATAAGGCGTTATCCAACAAAAAATCACCTATTAATTTTTCAATCTAAAAAAAAAAGAAAGAAAAACCAAAATTATCGGTATCTGATCTGGGAAAAAAAAAAGTTACGCTTTATAAAATCGCCAAATTTTTACTAAATATCGCATTAGAGATCTTAGGAATTTCGCAAACTATTCTGACTTACGAAAAGTTACGTTTCAATAACAATTAGAATATTTTCTAAACAAGTTAGTCCCACTCTCCCGTAAAATTTCTTTATTTATCTCTCTTGCCCACAATTTGATAGTTATTAATAGAACGAAAGCTTTGAAAATATTTAATAAAACCTCTTAAATTAAAACCTTTCAATTTACACAACTTCCAATCGCTTCTTTATATTTGATTATATATATTTATATAAAAATAAATATTATTTAAATGCGTAATATAAATATGAATATATATATATATGTATACAATCAATTTAATATCTTAAAAGTAGCCATATGTTTGTGTTATTCAATGAATTAATATAAATTAATTGTTTATACTGATTTTTGTTATTACTATATGACTAATGCTATTTATGAAACCACAACCAAATGTTAATTATACATGCTTATTTGATTCGAAATATCTCAGCTCAAAGCTTAATATGAGTTTCAGATCGTTAGATCGCAACGGCAAAAGAATGTCGTCCATTAGATATGTTGAACAAGTGAGCCGAAATTTCACTGTAAAAATCAGGATCAGGTATTTCATATCCCTTTGGGATATTTGGTCCCGTCTCCGCCAGCCCCCTTGAATTCCGCCTCTCTCATTAAAATAGGAAGAGAGGACCCTTAAGCAGCTTAAGTTACCATATTTCCAATTAATTGTACGGTATTTCATGATGAAGCACCCACTCCATCATTCTGAAATCATATTTAAATAAAATTATTCCAAATTAATGCTGACTTCTTGAAATTAATGCGAAAAGCCATTGCCCATAGTTCGAAAACTTTTTCTATTAAGTCTTTAGATGTAAGAGAGTTAAGAAACCAAACCCCTAGAGGACGAAGCATACTTTGGTTTAAATAACACCATCGGTGAAGGCGATAATTACCGATGGAAAATATTAATATTTTTAGTTTTCTACATCAATATCAGAAAAATTTTATCGTTGTCCGTTGCTGTATAAAACTCAGTAAATCAGATTTTGTTTTTTTATTGTCTTTTGGTAAAATGATAATTATAAAACGCCAGTGTGACATAAACATCGATGAAAGGTAAAATCACAATATTGACGATGCTGCGAGAAACTTCATTCTTTGGATTTCAAAAAAAAATATATTTTAAATCTCTGCACATGCTTTTATTCATAATCCTTATTTTGACTTGAGTTATAAGCCGTTTTGTCGTTGATCAAAAGTAATAAAACTTTTCGAGTATTAACATAAATCATTTTTTAGTAATTTCCTTAAGTTGGCGTGGCGATCGCTCAAAATTATTTAAATATTTATCATTTCAAGTGACAGTTTTCCGTTCTGAATCTTCCCGAAGACAACATGAACAGAGAACTCAACCGAAATCGATCACCCAAATTTGTTTCTGTACTTTTCCTATGAATTTATGAGAAAATTTCACGTTTAAAGAAAAACTGGAAGAGTTTTTTCATCTGAGGTTAGGTTAGTGTTATGAATTTCAGAAAGATGGATCGAGCAAATACTTTTTGAGAAGGCATAATTGAAAAAAAAAAAAAAAAGGTTTAGCATCCTGAAATGCGAACAAATTAATAAGAATGTATGATTTTATGTATAAAACATTGGGCGGCAAAACTTTCGAAATTCTCACGTCATTTGCACAGCTTTATATTTCAACTATTATTAATAACTTGTAGTCCAGCTGCGGGTTGCAACTATTAACGGAATCAAAAGGCATACTAATAACCGATAAATTGAATTTAGAAAGTATAAATTTGTAAAATTTCCGATGTTAAAAATGAATTATTAACAATTATCCAATTGCATATGTTAATGATGTTGTCCATAACATTATCCAATTAATATGTAATTAATAACAATGTCCAATTGCATATGTGCGACGAAATTTTAATGAGTGCCTTATATTATATTAACCAAAATGGAAATAATTTCATTGCTGAAGAGGATCGTAGTACGAAATTGAAATATCAGTGAGAGTGAAAGAATGATAGTTTCTTAACTTTTTGGAATCAATATGTAATCATTTTATTTAATAATGATAAGACAAAGGAATTTGTTGAACCACCGAAAGATTTGATGGATAACGGGCCTTCGGATAAAAAATAAAAAAGGCACAAAAGGCAAATGTATATGAGGAAGAAAAATTTCTGCTTTTCGGAAAATAGCATAAAAAGCATGAGCAACTGAGTTACGAAAAAGGTTTTGGGAAATGTTTTCCTGCATTTTAAAAGGAGAACTTTGGAACAAATTTCGTGATTAAACGAATGTAATAATGCAAAATATAAATTCATATCTTACGGGCTACAAATCTCATAAATAAACATGTAAAAGATCAGATCTACATTTATTTGCTGGTACACACCACATCTGCTTTTAATATAGGTTTTTAAAGTATGTGACCTTTCATTTAATTTATTGAATTTTTCAAAGAAATTAAATTCGAGTATGACACCTTTAAGTAAATATGGTCTTATATTTACATTAATAAATCTCGGTTACCAATTTAGAAGTTATTTATATTATTAAAACCCGAGATTAATTAATTAATTAATTAATTAACAATGCAAGAATATTTTTTTCTTTTTTTATTTAACTTGGGATGCATAATTGACGGCTGTTCGATGCTTCATGCGTAAAACTTTTCAATTTTCTTGTATCTCATACGTGTTCTCAAATTTAAATATTTTCCCTAAATGCCAGTTACGCGTTGTTTGAGGCTCACGTTAAAGACGCGAAGTCAAAGGCACTAAGCGTTGTATTTAAAATAGTACATTATTGCATGCTATTTAAAAATTAGGGAAAACGTATCAATCGTCTAAAATTTTGTCGGAAAGAACTACATCAGAAGGAATTCGTGATGTAAATCTACAAATAACGCCTTCGATCTGTTGCGACTAGCGCATTCGAAAAAGCTGAGTGAAGGAAGGAACACATTCGTTATAGGTTCAAAAAATCTGTAATAATACGGTTATATCGAAACGGAAAATGCAAAAGCTATATATATTTGGGAGCAGTAACGTTATAAATCATGAATTAATAACAGACTTTGATTATTTTTAACATTCAATCTCACTTTTTTCGATTTAAAAGAAAATAGTTATGCACACTGCTATTTTATGGAAGAAAAATTATGAGCTACAAATAGAAATTAAGAAATCATTTATAGTGATACAATAGAAACGCTCCACTGAAGGGAAAGAAAAAAATAAATTTAATATTTATTTTAGCACATAAAATTTCATAGTTTCAGTGAAATAATTCCTAATGAAATTACAATTACCATCTGAAAAAATCAGTGAGTGTTGATATATAACGGAACTCGACCACTGATAAAAATAACGATGTACAGGAAGTTTTGTTAAAATTCTTAATACGTAAATTTATATGAATTTTGTTTTTGAGAATGAAAATGAAGAAGAAAATCGGGGGGGAAAAAAAAAGATAGAAATACATCGTATAAAGCTTATTGTATGTGTTTACGATAGCAAAAATTTACGGTCAGTTTAAACAAAAAATAAAACACAAAATAAACATATTTAATGACATCATGGAAAATCCGGTGGGTCGCGGGTTGGTCAAGCCTCGTTTACGGCGTTCTTTGGCTTCTATTTACTGCCATTTAAAAAGGTATAATAACAAAGCAAGATTTTTGGATATTTTTTATTTAGCAGCTCTTGGCGCGACGGTCCCGTTCGTAATTCTGAATGCGCAGAGTTATCTTACGGTGCCCAACAATACCTGATGCGTCTTCGCTTAATTTCACGTGCGGAATTACTTTTTCTTCGTTACCGATCGCGGACTATGCAAAAATGAGGACCGGAGGCATCTCGTTTGAACGCGGAAAGTGAATTCCACAACATCGAAATAGGGTATTTCGGAAGATTTGGCCTAACCGTAAACGACAGCGTCCGCCTGACGAAATCGAACGAAAAGAAATGCTCCCGGAGATCCATTGAACTCCAAGCCGAAATTTAAAGCCATCGAGATCAAAGTGGAGGGCTTTGGAGACCTTTTCGTACGTTTTCAATAATGCCAATGATTCCGCTTCCAGTCGATTCGCAGTCCTCCTCGCTTGCAATCCTCGTACCGTCTGGAGGAAGCCTTTTTTTTTGCGATTTCTTCCTCAACGGAACGGACTTTTCCAGCACAGAAGACTTTTCTTTAAGGATCCCATTCCCAAACATTGCGTCGCGCACATTTCCATGCTCGTTTGAAAACCATGGCAAAGACATGCAGAACTTTAATTCCTCTTGAACTTTAAGTCGCTTTTACGATCCCATCCAAAGTGTCTCGGTGCCGTTTCACTAATTTAATCTAGATTTCATTCCCGTTCTTAAGTTTTGCAATGCAGAATACAAATTATTCTGTTTATATTATATTTCAAAAAAAAAAAAAAAGCAAAGGCCCCTACTTTTTTCCCGTGCAACACGACGTGTGTAACATTTATAATGTACGCGCGTGAATTATTGACCAAAAACAAAATGATAAAATGAGCTTCGCTGCCGTTGACCGCGATATTTCCGAATCGTAAATTCAGCAAACTTTTGGAGGGCCTCTTGCGATCCGCACGTCAAAATTCTTCTTTACCGGAAGAAAATCCGATGATACCAATATCTTCGCAAACCTCAGTTCAACACAAAGGAATTTTAAATGAGACCTAAAAGCGGTGGAAGCCATGTTGTGTAAAAGTTCGCAACACTTCTCTCTCCCTTTAACATCGTATTTCGGAGAGCAAAAAACTTTGGAAATTTCAAACATTTCAGAAGGATCCTTTGATAATAATTTACAAAGCCAAAGATGAGCTCCAAAGATGTACAGGGTGCTTTATTAATGGGAAAGTATATTCCGTAAGATGATTCCCGCGAAATGAGCTAGCGATGCCCCGATAATTACAACTCAAAAATAATACAGAACGGTTTCGTTATTTATAACGCACCGTTCCAGAGCAGGTAACTCGCGTATTAAAAATTGTTTGTTAAATAATTTTTAGGTAAGCTCACTCCACATTCGAAACATGCAAAAATTTGGGTGGCGACATTGTTGAACGGTGGCTTAAAATCAAATTGACAAAAATCTCGGTCGCCGAATACAGAGTCTGACGCTTCGGATTCGAGAAAGAAAATTTTTTCACTTTTACGGGAAATATATGAACTGCATCTTAAGTAAAAACATACAATAACAGCTCGAAATTGATTGGTACAAAGGAAAAACTGAAAAAAGAAATTATAGTTAACATCAATGTAACATCGACTAAGGAGCTGTCTTCTAGAGGTGCGTGCACGGGTTTGTATTAAGTTTGAAATCATTCTTTGGTTCAAAACTTCAAGAGATTTTAACGGAACGGCTTCATCATTAAAAATAAGTATATGATTAACTTATTAATAACATCGAAAAATATATAAAAAAAAATTTGTCATATGATTTTAAATCATTCCTCGGTTTAAATTTTCCTTTATCCATCTGAATTCAGTAGTTGCTCAGTTCATGTTTTGTCAGTGAATTTGACTTAAGTTTTTCGTCCAATCGCCATCGTTATTGTTATATATTAGTTATCGGAAGACAGTTGTTACCTACATCTAGGCATATATACAATGAAGATACTTCATTTTATGCTAACGGTTATAAATTAAAATTGATTTTTAAATCATTATTTTATTAAAGAACGATACTTTTTTCTTTACGTTTCCCATATGAAAAAATTTTTTTGATCTTTTTTGCTGATTTGTTCCCCGGTCAAACACGTTTTTATATATAGTGAATTATATTGAAACAATTTTAATACATACTCTACCTTAACCGAAGCAATAGGTAATTAATGCAAATTCTAGTAATTGTTTTAAAGGTTTCTGGTTCCAGCGGACATCCCGTCGTCATTACGTTTAGGAAACGAAACGTTTCATCTCGTTTTCATCTGGAAAATCAGCCTTCACAGCGCTTAAGATAATTAAGCCGCTGGAAAATTCCTAAAAATCATTACCGTAAAACCCATTTGTGAAACTTTTATTTACCGTTTCACCTTTACACCCTGTATATATTTACATAACAATCAATATTTTGGGGTTTCATAAAAGAATTTCATGAAAAAAAAAAAAAAAAAAAAATCATCCGTTCCTGTTAATTCATTAAAAGAATTTCTGCTACTCTTGCCCCTACTTCTCTCTGCAACAACGATGGAATGCTTTTCTTTACACAAGTTGTTTATAACTGGAGGCTATGAATCGCAGAGGCTTTTCCACATAATCCAATATTTGTTGATTTCCGAATGAAGGTTTTAAGGTAAATTTCATTTTCTCTCTTTTGCTTTCCTCAAATTGTCAAGAAACAATTTTTCCTCCGTCGTTTACATTAAGTCTCCTAGGTTCGGTCTCAAATGTGGATGTGCCTCTGCGAAAGTTGTGCAAACATTAAGTTTTCACGTCCATCAAGTCTGCGAATCCGGTTAAAAAAAAAAAAAAAAAAGTCAACTTTAAAATGGCATTTTTTTAAATACTTATGATCAGATTATGATTACTTGTAATTAAAGTGAGATACTTAAGGAAATCCGTCTATTCTGGATAGAGTGGAAAATCAACTCATAATATATTGGTCCCAAAGTTTTAATCCCCAAAATCAGGTAACCTGATTGCGGTAGCCAACGAATAAAGCAAATTCATGTTATACTTTAATATGATTCAGTATAGATTATGATATTTCTTTCCTGGTTAGACCGAATTTTAATCCTCGTAAGGGAAATCAAATCCCGATATTGCGTACTTGAACGAACGCCTTTTGCATTACTTGCAGATTAGGGGTAGGTGAAACAAATAAAAGTTTTATTACAAGAGGCTTCGGAAAACTCAGATATAGGTGTAAAAGAATAATTAAGAGAATTTCTTTTCATTGCAAACGACGTAGCTGAAAAAATTAACTTACAATAGAGTTTTCAAATGTATCTCTCTTATACTTTAAGACACGTTTTATAATCACTGCGCGTTTTCATACATTAAAATTAAGTTCGAACACGAAGAAGTATATCTGGTGATGCTGCAATATTTCTCCTTAAAATACAGTTATATATAACACTATAACGAAGCTTTAATACAGATTTGCCGCTCAGAAATACCTCATCTTAACGATTTTCTACTTAATTTCCAATCCGTTGGATTAAATAAATTTTAGGAAAGCTATAAACCGCAAGAGAAAGTCATTTTACAGCTTAAAATGATTTTACAAACTTTTCCTATCGAAAAAGGCTCATAAATTGGTATTTAGAAGCAAGTAATCTTTCATTTAAGAGCCAAAAACAGTCAAGGGAAAATTTTCCACGTAACATTTTAATTCTGCCCCTGGACAGCCACCCCTATGATAACCTGGTCTTCGGGCCTTCCTTTCGCGACCATCCACATGCGGCAAATAATTCGACTTGCAAAGTCCAATTTGCCGTCTCTGCAAATCATCAGACGTGAACCCTTCACCAACTCTCGAAAAGGACATTTTGTTTGCAATTCCGCTGACGCTCCGCGAATGGCAATCTCCATGCTCAATCCTAGACAATATTAACGAAACGCTGAATAAAGTTGCACTGGCCACGAATGTCCGAAATTTCTGACGTGGTAAAAAACAGCATGATTTTTGTGTCGTTCATCAGTTTTTGGCTGTTCCAAGTGTCACGTATGTGCTTTACGAAAGGAAAAAAAGGAAAAAATTTGATCATTCATCGAACTCGGTTCGGAATCTCACGATGGTTTTGAAGTGACTGCCCTTAAGCTCTTACGCATGTTGCCATAATCCCATAATCCCTATCACCATAACGAAAAAATCAATAGTTTCAACGATATGCCTCTACATAGCATCTTTTACTCGAAGCTTATATTCGCATTTACATAATAAACTATTTATTTCATTTAAAAGTTATTTTGATCTTCTTATCTCGACTTATATTGCGTTAAGGTTAGGTCTTACATCCATCACATCTTTCGTTTAATGCAGAAGAATAAATTTTGCTTCGTAGGAGAGCGAATTCTATTCTTCGCATCGGTATAATGTAACGATGACATTTTTAAACGTTAAAAAGATGTGGGCTCACCTTTGACGAACTGTGCAAGAGGAGGAAAAACGGGAGGAGCGAGAATTTTCTCTCCTTCGCCACTGAATGCTGAACGAAGCCAACTTTCCATAAAGTTCTGTTAAATGAATCGTCAAAATTTTGCGAAAACCCCCGGGAAGGTTTCCCGTCGGAAAGGTTCTGGGTAAATGCGAAAAATATCGCGGTTTAGGTTGAAACAAAATGAAAGTTAATAAAAAGGAATCAATGGATCAGCAGCAGTCAAGGAAATGAGTTTGTACATTTCATACTGAAGTTGGTTCGGAGAGCAAAAGGAAATTGAAATTGTTTGCCGGATTCTTGCTCTTACCACATACTCCGCTGCCTTCATTCTCCACTTACAGGTTAAAACATCCTTTCCGAAACTGATCCACCCTGTACTTCCGAATATCCCTGCTTTCTACCTGCCAGTCCTGCTGAAAAATCTCCCTCGCGCTGGAATTCGCGGTGACATTTTTGTTAACGGTCACCAATACTACAAATTAAAGTTATAAACAGGCGCTGTGTTTACGTCCTGCAATGAATCGTCTCTAACATTAATCTTGCAAAATGTTAATTATATACAATTGATAGGCAATAAAAATCATAAACTCTTACAGATCGCAAAGGCAAAAACTGGCTCATTATTGACTATTGTGTTATCTGTTTTGAAAGAAAATTTGCACAATCGTTGTAATTTTCTCTAATTGTAATTATCGGTGCAGTTATTTTTAGGCAGTGGTATAAGGCAAGTGGGATTAATAAAATGGTAAATAAGTAAAATTGGAACGGTGATTACATCGCAAACGCTGTTTCTTTCGCTTAAAATTACAGGAAAATCCCGGATTATGGATATGGTGTAAAAACAAGTCAGGTTAAGTCTCGGGTGCTTTGATATGGGAGAGTAGCTAGACGACTAAAACATCAAATATGATCTGACAATATTAATTTAAAATTGAAACTGAGCATGAACGACCAAGCAAAGAACTACCAAATTTTTTTGCTGCATGACGCGATGCATAAGCATCGGCTTAAAAGTAATTTTAAAAAATAAATAATTGAATAAGTCAAGGTATACAAAGAAACGTTACGTGAGGATTCAAACGATTGCACTTAGGCAGTAAATAAGGTTTTGGCACGGAGATTTGGCAGGGGATTTCCCTTAAGCACATCTCGAAATCGCTTGGAAAAATTAGCTTTCTGTACTGCAGGGGCAGAAACCGGTTGCAGGGCATTTCGGTAAAATGGCAAGTCTGAAGGAGAACGAAGTTTAACTCTTACTTGCAGCGGCATGATAAGAGAAGCGAAAAGACGAATCTGGCAATCGGCTATTATCATCCACTCCCAATCATGTAAGTCAAGTGACTATTATCTATTATAACTCCAAAGATTCAAGTTAAAGGATGCTTATAAGCGGAGAAATGGGATAAGCCTTAGGGTCATAATAGTCCCTTTTATAGTGTTTGAATTGGAAGAGGCATTCATAAACCTTAGCGGAGAGACCTGGTCATGCATACTGAATACGCACACAGAATATTCTCACGTCCAGTAGTCGCAACAAGGAAATTTTCATTATCTTAGGGAAGCCTACATTTTCAGCGTGAATCTTATCCGCATTTCAAAACATGATTTTGAGTCCGTCAAAAGTTCTCAAGGGATCCATAAGGTTCTGGATGCCGTTGGGTTTCTCGAACACCTTAAAAACTCTGCCCTACCATTTGCAAGTAAAATTACCAGGCTTGGAAATAAAAGTTTAATTCGTCGCCGGGAATGGATTTGTTTTCCTTTTACTCGCTTCCTCTGGATCATGCCGAAGGGTGCTGATCCACCTCGGAACAAGACAAAGTCATTGCAACAGACGAGAACTCAATAATTATTCATTTAACTGAATTTGAACCTGACACAGCCAACTGGTCGTGAAACTCGTTTGTGTTTGAAGTACCTCACATGCGGTGGCACTCTTATGCTTTGCTAACGCGGCATTGCTGTCGTTTATGGATCTCGATATCGTCTCCCTTTTGCCCAAAATTTCTTCCTCAGGTTCTTTTTGATTTTCCACGGACATCGACGAATTCCGATTACTATCAATTCAGTGCAAATAATTCTGCACCAACTATGACATCGGAACGGACGAAGTACAGGGACAGCTTATTTACACACAACACCCTACGTCAGTCATTTTCTGTTTGACTTTTCGTCAATTTTTACAACTAACATTAAACGTGAATCCGTCAATTATCCATTAATTGGTATTTTATAAATATTTTCCCTCAAGTTTTAAGGCCTTATATGAGAAACCTGAGCTACACGAATTGCAGCGAAACCTTGACAGCTTTTTCTAATACGTTGTGCCACATAGAGAAATTTTCTCATTTCTATAAACAGAGACTCTTTATCTGCGTATAGTTAAATGCTTGACAAAATGTCTTTTAAATGAATGAGCCATTCTGCTGCAGGCATGATTTTATTGACTTTCGCATTCATTCGTCTTTCATTTACCTTGTTTGAGCTGCTGCAGGAGTTACGGTAGAAAGAGGCTGTTAATCTAGATTATTGCGCACTTAGACGTAGCTGGAATCGCTCAATAAAACCTGTCTTTCATCAACTTCACTACGTTAATCACTTTAAGTGCTACGAACAGTCTTTGCAAAATCACAATTTTCTATCATCTTGAATTTTATTAAACGAGACTAAAAAAAAAAAAAAAAAAAAAGGAAAAGATTCCACGTGAAGTGGCTGGCTTAGGGTTGGGAAAGCGATGAGTTAGAGGACCAGAATCAGCAATGTGAAAATAACCCTGTGAGTTGCTGCTGCATCACTTCTGCGTTTATGCAATTTACCGAATCTGGAGCTTGAAATTCGCATGAATAAAAATGCCCTCGGTTGAAGGTAATTTGATGGCGCAGAATGTGTGAAACTCTTTAAGAATAGAAGACAATAGATTGAGGTCTTGAAGAGCATTTCATTTTTGAACATCTCCAAAGATAATCAACGAAGAAAGAAGCTCTTGAACATCAAGAGTGAAAAGCCTGTCACCTCTACGGAAGAAAAAGATCCAACATCTCGGGGGAAATCACCGAGCCGAGATCAGAAGGAGCACAACTCAGGGCAAATTCAGCCTCGTTAAACAGTGTTACGAGGTGGCATAATACCTGAGAACGGTAACCGGTTCTGTATTAATTAAGGAGGACTTTTTGCTGGGCCTTGTTAAGCTTCAAACCAAGCTTGTGCTGCTCAAATACATTGAATTGTACGGGAATAAAAATGCTGCTGCTTTCTGATCTTTTCAACGAAATCAGGGAAAGCACATGCAAGATTTCATTTTGAAGTTTTAATTCATCTTTCTTGTAAAATGCAAATTTATTTGGATTTCGAACAGTTGAGAGTTTTCCTTTACGAGCAAAAAGTTGACGTGGTATTTTCCTGACAACATTTTGTAGTTCTTAATTTTCATTTTCTGAAATTTAATCAAAAAAAAAAAAGAAAATTACCGACAAGTATCAAATAGTTTTATGCTGTAAAATTTTAATAAAAATATAATGCTGGTGGAATGGCTAAAAAAAAAATAAAAAAAAAAAAATTCCGAAAGTTCTTCTTCATAACAAACAAGGAAAGATGAATTTTCATATTAAAGCCTAATAATTCAGCTTAATTGCAAATAAGGACTTGGGAAAACGAAAAAAAGCATTGAATTTAATTTTTTCTGACTTGGAAAAATCGAGAAGTTAGATGCCCCTGTGCTGGCATTATCAAAAACCAACATCCTGGCTTCTTGATTCCCCCACGGAAGATTGGCAGCTTGTCGATTGGCACTTTTGCTGGGATAGACCGATTTGCACTTTTATCACATGTGCTGCTGCTGCTGCTGCAAACCTTAGACGGAACGCGGCAGGGAAATTTCCCGCTCGTGGCATTAGTTTATTGCAATCGATAAACACTTTCCGGTGATGAATGCGATTTCTAAATGAGACATATTCCAAGATCAGATCAGAAAGCGCGAAAATCCATTGGACAACAATAATATTTTGAGCCTCAACTGTTTCTTCACCATCACGCAATGCAAAAGAATTATTAAGGAAAGCTCATGGGACAAGAAGAGTTTAAACAAATAAAAATGAAGAATCAACTCCGATATTCGTAAAGCGTTTAGTTTGCTCTATGAACTAGCTGGAGATGAGCTGTTTTCAGATCCTGTCTTCTTAATTATGTTTTAGTTGATGTGCAACAGTTGAATGCCACAAGTGAGATTCATTTAAAAGTGAACAAAGCCTATGTTAACTTGGGACTGAATATATAACCCTTATGACAGACTAGGTTAGGGTTTTCTTACCCCTTTTCTCTCTCGTTAATCAATAAACGTCTGAGTTTTTGCAATTAATACTAAAACAATATCTTCCCCTGCTTAAATTAATATATGCAGAGTATTAATTACATAAAAAATTATAGACAAGATACTTTTTACATTGAAAGGACTTACGGTTGGGGAGATGAAAAAAATGTTTCAATTATTAGTGCAAAACTTACTGATGATACGTAGATAAAATATTTATTGAGTGTCAGGAAGCGCATTTACATCTATTAAAAGCATATGTTATTAATCACTAATACAGTGAACTATTAATTATAAAACTCTGTGGACTACACGTATTGAATACATATATTTGGCTAGTTTAGAAATTGATGCTTGTTCCGAAACGTGAAAAATGAGATTGGCAAATCATTTCATAAATAATTCGAAAACGTTATCCGTTGTTTAATTCCGATCTCTATCGTTGCATCGAGCAAATATCATTCTTTTATACAAATATAACAAATTAATGATAGGATGAGGCAGAACAGAAAACTTCGGCAGACAATTTTATTCTGTTGCGCCAAAACCTGACTTCAATTAAAAGAACTTTAAATGAAACAATAATTAATGTAACTTATTACATGATATATTCCACTTGGTAAATTAACAGGAATTTAACATACATAATTTAATTAGAACTATCCTGCTAATCTATTTTTTCTTAATATTTAGTCATACCCATAAATATTTCAGATCCGATCCCAAATGGGAACACTATGAAAAATGTTAAATCTACTATATATATTTACAGGAGCCGCATCATGAACATCGCTTTTCATTTTTTTTTTTTTTCCTGAACTCAAAGTGATATAAACAAACATTCACTCTTTTTAAAGTAAGAACAAACTTTGACAAAAATATCTACATGCTAAATATTGTCAACAGAGAAAGAGGGAAAAATTAATTGCAAGGTAAATAACGCTGAAAACGAATACAACTGTGCATTAATGGACGAACACCAGACCAAACATCGAACCTCGGACAGATCCTTTGAATACAAGCAATAATAATTGCCGATAAAACTTTTCGCGCACTTCGCATACAATTGGAAAGATGCACTTTACATTTATTTCCCATTGCACTATTTACACGCTCAGAATAATCACGTAATTGTTTTATACTTGCGATTCGACTGTAAACGTAGGAATGCTCAGTAAAAGGGATCAAAGGATAATTTCCAAACCAAGCATTCAAACGGATACAAAGCAATGTAAATAACTGAAAAAGGTACCTGATGTATCGGTTCTTCTGTCGCAAGGTCTGGGACTTCAAAACTTTTTACCGCCAAAAGAATAAAAGAACCCGGGAGACGGAGATCGGGCCGCGAGAGCTCAAGCCGTGAACGTGAACAGCGAAGAGAGCGTGGAACGGAGCGAACGTGCGGAGCGCGCGACGACTCGGCCGCCAGTGAAAGGAGGCGACGCTCCCGCCGCTCGAATGCGTCCGTCCACCGGCGGCGCGCCTCCCCTTTGCCGCCACGAACCTCCGTGGGACGAGAACTTCGGCCCCGGGTTAAAGGATGTGAAAAAATACGAGCAGATAAAGCCTTTAAAAGGAAAAAGACGGGTATCTTACGACAGCTTCCGGCTCTCGTGCTGCAGTCCCCCGCTGCCGTTTTCGACGCGGGCAGAAGACGAAACCGGTCGAAAATGCTTGCCTCGTTGCGTCTGGCGACTTTTGCCAGGATTTTTGACGGGAATTTTCACCGTTTGACGACAAATCTTTCTGACCAGAAAACAGCTCTCTTTTTGCGTGGATTTTCAAAAATGGGGAGGCCACGATTCACGTATGAATATTGCTTGTCTAAGATCTTTTCAGGCGTGCAAGCGACGTTTTCTTTTCGTATATTCTGCATGGAAAAATTCGCGATTTCTTTCTCCTTTTGGGTAATCATCTTTTTCACTTACCATAATTTTTTTTTTCATTTTAAGAATCGAACTCGATCTGAAGATTTGCGTCCGAATCGATAATTTTGATATGTGCCAAAAGCATCTAATGTTATATTATATTAAACACGCGCATTCATTATTCGTGCACATGGAAACACATAAAATAAATATTTGTCGTGTGACTACGGATGATCTCGTTCCAGGTAGAGCCTCACTTCCTGTCGGACTTGGCGCAGCTTACCTGTCGTCCGGCACGGTTGAAATCTCACCGGGAGCAGACAATGGTAAAAAAAAAAAGGAAGGGAAATTCAGAAATTTGTTTATCTTCTGGAATATCAGGCGCAATTCAATTCCCATTCCATGTTTTCCCGACGCAGTCAAAGTTAGATAAATTACTTGATTTAGAGTTTGTTGGTCAAAGTGAATTTTTTTTTTTCTTCCTACCTCTTTGTTCTCTGAAAAGAGCCGAACAGTTCGCTCTCGTTCATTTTTGGAAGTTCGGACGGTTAAGCCACTGATCGATTTCCGATCCCCGTTCCCGGGATCATGTTCGCCTCTCCCGCAGAACAGGGAAGACAATTTTCCGAGAGCGCCCAAGGTTTCAGATGCATTTCCGCTCCAGCAGGAGGAGCTGTTCCGAACGACGTAACAACGCTGGCAGCTCGTAAACGTCAAAGAAACTGGAACATACTCGGAAGACAGCTAACACCGACTCCGAAGTGTGTAACTTTCGCATGACGAAATAGCGCACAATTGTTGCAGTGTAAAAACCGTGCCTTTAGCAGCAAATTGCACGGTGTTTCTCCAAGGCGTGCAACACATCGCCTTTGCTCCATAAAACACTGAAATTGAACAATCTCCGTTCGTTTGGCAATGTCCAAAAAAAGGTGGTGAGCTATAGATAAAAGGATGAGCATGGACAGTCGCGCTGCGAAACATTTCAAAGGTGAAAAAGTTAAGAATATAAAAACTTTGCAAATCGGAACACGTCGCCCTTTCCGAGGGAAAATTCATTGATCGGAAAAGTCGGAAAATTATCTCTTTGTGTTAAGGCACGAGAGCAATGCCCAAGAATGGGAGGAAAGTCAACTTTCCAATCTGCTGCATTTGATGGACGGGTTCTTAAGCAAAGCTCTCTTTGGGAAACTTATCCAAATATGAAATCGAGTACCTGTCAAAACGGTGGTGAAATGTTAACTGTAAGTCAATCATTGAAAGAATGAGCTTTCAGAACCTGCTACTCTTCCAATCTCCATTGTCATGTTAATCTTTTTAGCATTCGTCAAGCGTATTCATTAAGCCGTCATCCGAGAGAGCTTTTGAGGCAAAGAAATTTTCAATAGGAAAGAAGAATTTTAAAATTAGAAAGTGTACGTTATAATCGTGTAAAACATTTCAAAAATTCACATCAAATTGGTGAAATTGGGAAAATTGAACTGATAGGTAAATTCTATACAATATCCTTTCTGAATCTGAAAAAGCCAATTCCCAGTGGAACCTCCAAGACATCGAACAAGTTCACGACTAAAAATCGCATGAGTCCACAGTTGTCACCACAGTATATCGGGCAATAAATCACCGCTTCATACCTTTTGCTCATAACCTCTGCATCTCTATGCGTGCAAAGTTTGGCATAGCTTTTTGTATTTAAAAATAAATGTTCTCTTTCGAATAAAAATTGCTACACAAACATCTCCCCGTTTTAGAAGAAAAGCCCTTTCACTGCACGTCACCCGTGACGAAAAAGTTTTCCTTTTTTAGGCAAGTTGTAGCTTTTTAATCGTCAATCAAGGCGCAAAATCAATGTTGAGGGCTTTGCGGTGCTAAGGATGAAGGAAACACTCAAGAAGGGCGGAAATGATGTCAGGAACCCAACTTTTTTAATTAAAAAAGTCCTTCCTCTTTTAGGAAATGCTGGAATGCGAACAGGACAATATCAACGCAAGCGGTTGTTTGTCTGCTGCAGCAAAGCATTTTGCCTATTCAATTCTGACGTCTTTGTCTCCTTTGTTTGAGAAAAACTGTCAGATCGGGACTGTCGCTCTAAAAGTCCGCCGAATATATCTTTGCTGAGGAAGTGTTTTGTCTCGTGCCTGTATCCGATGATGAACGGACAAAGTCAGAAGCCCCTTTGAAGTGTCGATAGCGCCGGGAAATTTTCCACGATTACGTGTTTCCCTCAAAGAGCTTTAATGCCTGCGGAGAATGCGCCTTTTAACAAAATCTAAAATTTTCCCGCAGTCTAACCACCTTCGAATCGTCGCCCTTCCCTACCCCATTGCCCATATACGTGCTGCAGCCAACCTATTTGAAATCACCCCCTGCACACTCGAACGCATTTAAAAACTGCGCAGGCTCCGTTATGTTATTTACATTGCTAAAAAGTTTATAACAAACTCGTTTTCATTACTTACAAATGAACTCATTTCAGCGCGAAGAGAGGAATTTCTTCCCATTACTGGAAACTTTCCCTCAAATGTCAACGTTCAATAAGCCTTAAGACTTCTCCAGAACTTCGAAGAACGGGGAGTTTCCAGTAGTGGCGGTTTTTCAAGGGATCATTAGCTGGAATTATTTGAGGAGAGAAATCTTCTAATTAATTTCCGAGTCAACGCATCCCAATTGAGTGAATGTGCTGAGGTCGTATCATCTTCCTTCATGCTTTTCTGTAAGCAAACCAGATTTTATCTGAGGGACATGGTACAAATTTTCAAAAACACCCTTTGATCAAGTGCAGCGAGGTAGGGCATAAATACCGCGTAAGCCGAGGGCAATATGCCGTATGAAAGAGAAATTTTATCCATAAAAGTGTAGGTACAATCTGACTCGATCGCGAAGCTATTGATGGACGGAGATTAAAGTGACATTAATAAGCGACGTCCTAATAACAAAGCCTTCGAAAATGAAATTATACGGGAAAATTGAATGACTTATAATCTAATCGGATTTTAAAACACAAAAAGGTACTTTATAGCCGAATCAAATACTATTAAACCTTATCGGAATACTCTTCAGTTTATTGGAAAAATTGATGATTTTTTGACTGCTGCCATTTGCATCGATAGCAGATACAGACATCAAGATTTGTTTTTACATAAATGTACGGGAAATATTCCGCCTGACCGTTTTCTTTAGCTTTTCCAATGGGAAATCAGGCACGGATCCACGGATTTTTTTTAGTGCTTATCCTTCGGTTCTTATCACCGGGATACGCTCCTGGTAAAATCAAGCGGAGGGTTCAATAACCAAGATGAGATTTCCTTTTTTTTTTTTTCACCCCCTCCCCCCAAAGAAAGCGACTCAATAAAATAAAAAATATTTTCTTCAGCCCAAAAGTGGGAAGGTAGGATGTCTCATCTTTAGGAAGATATTGTGATACCAATCTTTCTAGCACATAAATGCTGGAAGCAAAAGAGTTTCAAATAGTCCTCTAGTGATATTAAATATATACACCTTTGCCAGTGTGAAACAAGTCACCAAGAAAGAATTTTCTTGTTATTAGACTAGTGTAAATGTCACATCAATTAATAATTCAGTAATATTTTTTCAACCACCATTTTCACAATAAATGTCTGTGTTTGCCCGGTATTTGAAAAAAAGCAGATAATGGAATGAGGGCTCATAACTGTATCCAGATAACTGGAAGTGATGCTTGTCTTAAAATCTATGTCTGTTTGTACACTATACTATATTTTGGTTGTTGATATTATGACATAAAAAGTAACTATATTTCACAGTATAGCAGATTTTTCAACTTGTTTAATCTCATTGTCTTGATTTCATGGAGTGATTGTGATGAGAGGCTCACATTTATTCTTGAGTTCAGTATTAGGATAATTGCATAACAAAGCAATCAATGAGGACCCTTAAATAATGCTGCTTTTTTTTCAGTTGTTACTGTTTTAAACACAAATCTTGACAAGCAATTTTGGCTAGGACACATAAAGTAGTACTCAGAGCACAAAGAAAATTTGCATATATGCATGAAAACTGGTGCCTATATTATCTCAGTTATCAAACATTTTATAAAAAGATATTATTTATATATTTTCTAGTCCAAGAGGAAGTTAAGATGCAGTCAGATCTGTAAGTAATTTAATAAAAAAGTAAACAATTAATCATTAGTTCATATTTCACATTTTAATGTTTGTTTTATTGGTTACTCTATTTTCTCATAGGTTTTCTGGAGGCTTGTCTGAAAGAAAATATGCTATACACTTAAGCCAAACCACAGTAAAATTATTCTGCCTAAGTTTAAGAGACCCAATCATTTCTTTTCATACTTTATAATAACATATGACATGTCAATTTAAACAAAATACACAATATTTGCTGACTGTAGTAGAAGGTTGATATTAAAATAATGTCTTGTTGTTAAGAGGAGATAATTGAGCATACTGAAATGTAGGGACTATCTGCTACAGCAAATGCAATACAAAACTCTAATATTTTCCTAACAAAGGGTGCTAATACAGATAATATTTAGTATCTAGCATTTTCTTGGTGTAACTGTTTACCAGAAATCTCCTTTTTTTTTTTTTTTTTGTACATTTATTTCACAATACACTTAAAAATATGGGTATCAGCCCTAAAGAGTTCAGTAGCAATAAATACAGTAAAACATTCATAAGATCTTTTTTTGGGCAATAATGTGTGTGTCTGTATATGTCCGTGCCTGTATTTTAAAAAGAAATCTTACTGTCTTGAGTTTGATTTCATTCTTTCTGAATTTACCCTGGGTGAGCCAACATGTACTCTTCTACTTCTTATATTAATTTTAAAAAAACATAAAATCTCCAAGTTCTAAAACACTGGTATTCTTAAATGTCTTCAGCTGTAAGACCAAATATTTTATAGAATTCTCAAATTTTTAGACAAGCTATTTTGCATGCCTTTTTTTCCTCTAAAATTCTGCTCTTTCTTTCACTCATGCTACATGGACATACACTTTACTGTGTTTAGTATAACACAAAATTCTCTATACTTCAGTCTTCTTGCATTCTCGCTTTTTCCCCAAGTACTAGGTGGAGTGTGATCATTTGTATTTGCTACTTCATGGCATTTTTCTTGTCTTCTTCCCTGAAATTGTGCTTATGTTGTCCAGGTTAACACTTGTCCAGGAAACACTGGATCCCAGAAAGAGCTTTTTTCAGGTCTTATTAGAGCTCTGACAAAATTTCATGTACCCAGATTCTTTCCAGGTTCCCTCCTTAATTACCTGTCCTGCCCCTGACATATCACTCTAAATCATTCTCTACATCAATCAGGTTCTTCCCAACATTGTTCTACACTCTGCTGCCCCTAATAGCAAACAACGGCTGCTCCAGAGGAGGAAATGTGGTGGCAGTAGCACAGTCACTTTGCTCATTGCCCCATTCAGTGCCATTCAAGCTACTCTTGCACAGATCCAGAGGACAGGCTGGCTGTTCAAAGACTCCTGTTGTTCTGCTGTCTGACCAGTGATACAGAGCAGGAAACACCCCAGTTTGAGCTTGGCTCTTCTCATCTCCCTTCTCCCCATTCCCACCCACTTAACATTGCATTTGCCTCTGCAAATTGTACCAGTTTTTGATGAATCGATCTTCTAAGGTCATTGTCACACAGAACCATCATCAAGAAGCAGGTTTTGGATCAGCCAAACAAAACTCCAGGCATTCAGGTGTTCCCTTTAGCTCGGTTTATAGGCTCATTCTTCTAAAAGTGTATTTGGTTCTGTCATACATTTTATGTATAATGCAAACTTGAAGGTAATATACTACATCCTTTTCAACACATTTTTACTGGGACTTATTATTGTCTGATACATAGACCTTCAAGAAGTTAACTGTTTTGCTATGCATTCCTACATACAGTTTTTGTTGTAGTAATAATACGAGCTGTATGGTTCTTAAAGTATGACTAGGAAAAGAGTGCTATTTCAGTTTGAAGTATCTGTGAATAAGAATAGACTCAGAAGTATAAATAACATGGTATTCCTGTTGTAAAATCTTCTAGGGGAAAAAAAAAAAGCCAAAGACCAGAATCTCGAAGCAGTATGGGTTTGCCCTTTTGAAAATGAAATACAAAAATCCACCCCAAGTGATTCCATATTTCATGTGTTTGAATAAAATATGTATTTGACTTATCTCTTCAAAGTAAAGGTAAACTTCATGACAGTTCATGTCATTTTACCATTTGTCTAGAGGTCCTCTAAATTTTAATGGCTTGTGTTACACCTATGGTTTGCCACTGAAATTTACCTTATTTTTTGAGGTCTCCATAGCGATTGGCTGTTCAAAGGGTCTGCTTGTCTGCTGCCGTATTATCATGTTAACTGTTTGTTAAAACTATGGAATCTTGTATCTATGTCCAGTGAGCTGGGGCATGGATCATTGTCACCAAGCTTGACAATGAAAATGGTAGGAGAAAATCCTGTTGCAAACCCACCTGCAAAATCTACTTAACTTTACTACTTTTTTCTTATTACTGCTTGTCTGTCATGCTTGAATAGGACCTTGAAAACTTTTGAAGGGATTTTGAGATCCTATAAACTTTGGAGTAAAGTCCTGGATATGCCTGCACACCCTTTGCAGTCCACGTCTAAAATCTGCAGTCATGTAAGTCAAAGTAAATTTACACACAGACAAATTTAAACTGTATCAGTTTATTTTTTAATCTCTCCCACAAATAAGGTGCAAGACAGCATACAAGTAAAATCCAATTCCCAATCAAAAATTTTGCCTTTTTTGTGGGCCAGAGGGCCCATAACTGATATAAAAGTTTAG